>CABFOV010001415.1:30247-118711 GCA_902141375.1 Timema poppense
GGGGGGGGGGGGGGATGACAGAATGATCTAAATTTTACATTTACAGGAAATAATTATTAAGATTATGTTTGGTTTCAACATTGCTAACAGACATATTATGTTACGGTGTGTGGGTAGTGAATAAGGATGGTCCAATTTAATCTTCCATCACATCCCAAATGAATACTTTCTTTGTTTCAAAACTTCGCAACGTGCTCGATTAACTACATAGTTCACATGTAGCCAAAAAATGTAAATGAGAAAGCAACATTCCTAGTTAGATGCCCGAATAAGCCGCAACCAGATAACCTGCGCACCAACAATCGGAACCATACCCTAACACGAGAATGGTGTACAAAGGGTCAATAGTTCATCTTAAATAGGCAGACTCCAACAGTAGAGAATTTTGGGTGTTGTCATTAACTATTTTGGTGGATTGAAAATTAAGATATTGCAGGAGTACATGAGGAACAAGAAAAACCTAGAAAAGTCAAGGAATTTCCTATGACTGGGTACAGTTAGGGAGTCTTTAGAAATTCACTGGAATTTCTAAATAATTTTTTATTGATTTTTGTAATAAAAAGTACAATTTAAATTAATAGTTTTAACTAGGATTCATGATATTTTATGAATACAAGGGAAGTAGTCATTAATTAATAAAATCCTTCTTTATAGGTTAATTAATAAAGGGAAAAAGTGAAAAATGCCATTCAAAAAGAAAATAAGAAAACTGAATTCTGTTTAGATCCAGTATTCCTCAAACAAATTAATTTTTTAAACATTTCACAACATACATTTGAAGATGATTGAGGTTTCTTTTATTGTTATTATTATTATTATTAGCACCGCGTCTTACTACCCGTTCGGGTTATACGCACTTACGCTAATGTGTAATGGTAGGGTGATTGTGAGATGAAATGAAGGACCTACAGTTTAACGTGGAATCCGAACCACGGTGGAGGCCTGGCATTCCCCACATTCACAAGATGTCTTGTCAGAGGTGAAGGAAGGGTTTGGTAATCAGATAAATCTTTGCCGGGACCGAGGATTGAACCCCGGCCGCCAGCATAGAAGTCTGACACCTTAACCTCTAGACCGCCAGGTCACCTTCTTTTTTTGGTTTGGAAACTTAAGAACTGTCCTTTCCATTTATGAAATACAGCAGTTTGATGATATGTCCCTTCAAGTACAAGGCACCTTTAATTGTGTATCGAAGTAACTCGATTAGCCAGGTGTTATTTAAATTTTTAAGCATTTATGCCTTTAGTCGCACACCATTGATATTAAGTGTTGATTTTGGTTTCAATATGATTTCTGTCACCAAGTGACAACCATTTATGTGTTTGAATGTTCTAGGCACAGGCCGTGATACCTTTCTACGGGGGTAGTGGAGGGTGCCTACCTCCCCAACCCGGGACCATGGTCGACCCAAGTGGGGGCTTTGGACCGCCTCTGAGAGACCGTTTTCCAAATTCGGTATGGCACCCAGCGGCTGCGACAGTTGATCCTAATGGTGTTGGTATGTCTTATAATTTGTTTAATATATAAAAGGTTATATAATCAATCATATATTATATTTGTGTTAAGTATACAAAAGATTGTTAGCACTTTTATTGGAGATTTTGTGAAGACCTGTTTGATTGATGTAGTACAATGAATTAAATATAAGCATCTAGAAGCTAAAATAGCCATTGCTCATTTATAATATAATCATTTCTTATTAAAAAAAAGTCTTTCTTTGAATTTACCTTGAGCTCTAAACTAATATAACATTTGACATTGAAAACTTCTTCATCCAAGATATTCATATAGGTAGACCTATACATCCCCTTATTAATTAAATTGTAAGTTAAATAAACGTGATACACAAGGTCAAGACATAAATGGGTAATACTTAGTTATGTTCCCACAATCCTTGCACATATTAAAAAATATATATATATATATATATATATATCACTGCCAGTTTAATTTCAAACTACCTGATCAAATTTAATCTTGGTTATGTATTAGCTCTATTGGAACTAGAAAATACATCTATTTAATGCAAATATGTATACATTTATTTTTATATTTATTTTGTAATCCATCACACGTTTATAAACCTGTCCAATTATATAAATCTAATAATGTTTAATTTATCTTTGAGGCTCATGGAATCCACAAGGCCAGTTTATTCAACAATTACCACCACAGCTTGAAGAGTTGAGATATCACCATCATCCTCAGTATACTACCACTCCCTATCACCAGGCAACAGGTATTATATTCAATATGATTGTATTTTACACTTATAAAAATGATTTCCTTTTTATATTCATCTTTAGAATAATTTTCAAAATCATATTATAATTATTGTGGTATCAAAATAGAAATCGACCATTTTAGTCAGAGATACACTTTTAGCGAATGAGACTCATAAACTACTGAATATTTATTTATTATTTAAATTTATTTATGACCTTGGAAATTAACATGATGAATTAGTTATAAATTAATGCATATCGATTTCATTTTGCGATTTTGATCCTGTTTATTTCGTGCATTGTCTAAATAATAAAGAAAAAAAAAATCTAAGGTAATTTAATTACATAATCCACGGCCATGTGGTAGATTTAGAGGGCAAACTATCGTAAAGTGATCCTGTTTATTTTGTGCTCTGTCTAACTAATGAAAAAAACAAAAAAAAATTAAGTTGCATTTGGCATTACGCCTTAATACTCGTTCGGTTTGTACGCTTAAGTACTTATTACACTAATGGGTTAGGAATATGGAAGAATGAATTTAGAGGAAGTGAACCCACATTTGCGTGGAGGGAGAGTGGAAAACCATTTAGGAAAAAACACCCTCTAGTTCACCTGACCAAGATTCAAACGTCGATCTCCCCGTTATTGGCACTCTAGCTCAACACAAAACTAGCACATTATTTTAAACTAAGTTGATAGTTGAATAAATCTTTTTTACCATGCTCAATAGTCAAGAATGACCTTAATCGAACTCCATTAATTCTTAAATATGAATGGTGTAGGCCTCTATGGTTCTATAATAAGCAAAAATCCAAATAAATTAATATCAATCAATACATGTAAATTATCTTCCAATAATATTCAGATCTGGCCCATAGCCAGCCAGATCTGGGCAAGAACAAGCCAGATATGGTCCAGAACCAGCCAGAAATGAGCAGATCTGGTCAGATCGGGCCAGACCTGGGGCACATCTGCCCAGATTTGATTTTTCACATGCTACTAACATAATAATATAGTGTGGTGGAGAATTGTTTTGTTTACTTCCCGCAAATTCACTTTGCTTTTCTTAAAATAGAAATAAACTTTTGAACATTGGTTCACATTACTTGCAGTCCTCTTCATTAACTTTGCTTTTCTTAAAAGCGAGGGGGCGAGGGGGGAATGAATTTTTGAGCATTGATTCACAATACTTTAAGTCCTCTTCATATTGCTCTCAATGTTTTCAATCAACCTTTACCTAAACAAATGAGTTCTAAGACTTAAGAATTGGTTTTAACATCACTGTTCTAGGCATAAACAAGATTCTAACATTTCCACACAAAAATAATTAGTAAAAACAGTCAAAATCAAACACGTCAGTGTCTGCAACTTTGAACAAATTTTGTGACCTCATGGCACAAGATAAACAACAAACTGATCATGAAAGAATTTATAAAAACTTTTAAAAAATCAAACGCTCCAGTGTATGTAGCTATATTCAAATTACATGGTGTCATCGAACGAGCTACACAATATACAGATTATGAACTATTATTACCTTAACATGTACACTCTGCCTGAAATATAGGTAGTGGATTTATCGGTCAGTCATATGAAGAATAAACTTAATTGATTTAAACTTATTGGTGAAAATTCATCGCCAAAAAAAATTCGGCCACAAAACCTATGGCTGGAACCCAGAATTATTTTTATTTTGCTTTATTATTGCTTTGCTTTAACTTTTATTTAACCTCAACAAGATTTTAATATATTTTGATATTGTGGTATGTCCCATAAAAAAAATCAGAAATGCAAATTTTGAATAAAGGATTAGTCTAATAAGTTTTTTTTAATGTTACTCGTCACAAGGACCATAAGTAAATAGTTAAACCTTTGTTTCCAATGCCCTAGCCTCCCCTGTAAGAATAAATAATTGCCAATCTATCCATGCCAACCCTCACCCCACCAACTACCCAGTTCTGGCACCTATGCTCATATTTAAAAAAAAAATCATTTAGCACAGAGTCTTACTACCCATTCGGGTTATACGCTCTATGTCCATAATTAAACTTCTGAACTAACCCCTGGGTAGTAAAAACTGAGATCTTAAATTCAGCTCTTACTATTAACTTTAAGCAGGCCCCTTTGGGTAAAGACAATATTTAAAATGTGATCCGCCTTAGGGAGCTTTTGTACATTACAAAATATTTAGAGAATCCAATAAAATTTTAGGAGCTAAATTATGGAGTTGTAACATGTTTATGTTATATTTATTTTTGTAATAACACATTGCATTTTTGATAAGATTTAAAAATACTTTTAGTATTAAACTAGAAATTCTTGCTAGATGTCCTTTTAATTCTTATTGTACTGAATTTAATAGAGCCTTATGCCTTTTATGAGATTGCTATATATGCTATTTTCAATCTCTTCCTAATAAACTATGAGGTATGATTGCATTTGGGGCAGATCATGGTTTGTAACTATGGTGGTCCCAACTTGACAGGACTACTAGTAAACTGTTGCCTCCCCTTTAGTATCCAGCTGAGCATCCACACGTACATAATGGTAGAGGGCCAATGTTTTTGCATTGTCTCTTACCGGTAAAATTGATACTGAATGATAAGAAACAAATAAACTGTACATTTCCATTAAGCCAGGCTCATTCCGGTAAAACCCATCATCTGCCCCTTGTTTTTATCAATGTTCACAAACAGATTTAAGTATTAATAGTAAAAGAGATTGTTCACAATTAATAATTGCTCTAACAATTATGATGTTTATAAAAGAAAAAAAGAAAAGATGAATCTACACGAATGCTTTTCATTATCCATATGACAGTATTGTTTGTCATGGCAGGTTATCAACAACATACCAGTTTCCTGAACACAGATCCTATGCAGGCAGTAGCATTCCAGCAGCCTCCTCCTCCTCAGCAGCAGCAACAGCAACAGCAGTATTCCACATCAGGGGGTTTATCTACAAGTAGCAGTCGCCCTCCTTCCTCACCTGCCCAGCAACCTCTCACTCCTAGAGCAGGCAGTGGGTATTCACAAGTCCACACACCTCAACCATCTCCCATTGGCTCTGCCAATGGTTTGCAAAGCATGGGAAGTGGAAGTATCAACGGTATTGGAAGTGGTCACCCTCCACCCAGTGTTGTGAATGGTGTAAACGGTGGGACAGTTCATAGGAATGGAATGAACAGTCAGCAGTACCTGGAGAATTCACCGAGCAGTCAGTTTTCGGAACAGAGGGAGTTCATCAATGGCGGAGGGGGCACAGGAAACTACAACACTTCACAGGTAGTGTATAGAAATCTTGGAAGAAAAGTCTTTTTAAGTTTATTGAAAGCTATTGTGTTCTATAATATTAATTAGGTATTCAAAATATAATAATGTCAAAAATATATTCTAAATCTTATTGAAAAGTTAGTGTGTTTTATATTAATGATTGAAAAAAGATGTTTTATTAGCTTTTGTTAATCCTTTTTAAGTCAATGAAAATATGTGTAGCCTCCACCTTAATTTCATTTTGCATTTACCTGCATCAATGGGTTTCATAGTCCAATGCTTCATAATTGTCTTTGACTTGATTGCTGGTTATGGAGAGATTGGGAATTGAATCCTCGACAGGGCTACTAAGAATTGTATTTCCTAAATGTAATTCTACTCTTTCTCCACAAAAATAGCAGATCATTTCCTCTAAAATTCTACATTCCTCAATACTACTTCATCAGCGTAATTATTGTATGAGTGTAACCTGAACAGTCACTAAGGCGTGGTTAAAACAAAATTCACATTAAGACATCAATAGAATGCCATTTTTTCAATTTCATGCTAGTTTTACTAGCCATTTTACCATCTTACTTTGACGACTTGTAAAAGATGGAATTTCTTAGTCTGAAATATTCAATATTTAACATATTTCCACACCAAACAACATTATATTGAAGGTAAAATAAAACCCTTAGTTACGAGCTAGCTCATTATGACACAATGTTTCAGATTACACATCCAAACACCCCTGAGATATTTTGGTTTGAATGTAGTCTGTATAAAATGAAAAATCAGTTTAAGTAATATGAGTGAATTAGAATTCATAATTAGTGTGACATAAGAAACTATAAACATCTCCTATATTCAAATTTTGTTAAAGCCATGGCTTCTGAAAATTGAATATGTTCTACCTAGCCTCTTGCTTAGAAACCTTGAAGTTTATTGCTATGTAGGTTATTCTAATATTTTCATCTTCCTCAACACTGTTTGTAAATTCCATATATATAACTTTTATACTGTATATTGTTAGTTATAGGCTTATTGTATTTTAGTTAAAATTGGCAGTGAAATTTAACTTTTTTTTTCTTACAAAACAATTTTTTAAGGATCAGACACATCTTGGAGCCAAAATTATTATTTCTTTCATTTAAACCTTTTACTTGTACTTAAAATACATATCTTAACGAGAGATGAAGTTTGTCTAGTATAGGTATAATACTATTCTCTTTTTATAAAAGGTCTTGAATCAGAGAAATAAATTTAAAATTTTTTTTATTTGCTTTAATATTTTTCTCAAAATTAAATAATAAGAGGAAAGAAAAATCTTATACTTTGATCTTAATTTTTTTTAAGATACTACATTTTTTACATCCTAATAACAATGTATCATGCTATTGTATTGTTGGTTAACTAATTATTACTTCGGTACAGTAAAATATGATTATCTCATTGTATCAAGTAGAAAAGTAAATCAGCTAATGCAAAATGAATAATTTCTTTACTAGCAAATAAAAAGAGGATAATAAAATTATGTGACCTCTTTTATTAACACCACAATATTAATATTTTTAATATTTATGTAAGCACTCATATACTTAATTACCAGTATTTGTAATTTCAAGATGGTAAAAGTAAACTCATTTTGTTAATCCCAAACTCATATAGTTGTTCAAAAACTACATTAAAAAAGTCATTTATAGACAAAAAGTGCACTTGACATGCAATTTAATGGATAACCCCTAATAAATTATTTCTCTATAATTAAGACAAATTCAGTTACTGTCTTCACTGCTTTGTAAGGACTAGACTCGCTAGCAAAATATGAAATCCCATTGAACACCATATTTGATATCTATCAATATTCATAAAGTAAACACCAAATCTGTAATAAATACAAAATAATTGTTTTGCTGTTGACTTTTTATCCATTCTGTGGACTTTTGAAATTTGGACTTTGTAATATAGAAGCTATTTTACCACCCATTGCATATATTAAATATACAAAAGGCGTAATCTCACAAAAGACAGTTTTGTGTTATTTTATTAAATAAAAATATATGATAGCAATACAAATATTGTTATGGACTTATTAGGTATATTTCTTTCTTTTTAACATTACATTATTAACCCCATTTTCCAAAAATGGGAAAAGATAAGGAAGGTAAGTGGGCAACATTTGGCAAGCAAGAGAGAGTAAAATCACATTATATGGATAGCCTATCCTCAATACAAGTGATGTACATAAACTCTCAATGCTTCCTAAATTTAAAAAAATTAATATAAATTAATTTTTCAGTATAGTATTTGTCAATGGGACTCACCATTATAATAATATTATATAGTATAGATTGTTTTTCCTTTTCCAAATGGTGTTTTTAAGAATATGAATTTATATTTTGTAATGTTGAATGTTCTCATTTAATATTCGTTATATACATTTCATCCAACAAAAATGGTTTATGTTTTACAATGAAATGTTAAACTAGCTAAAGCATCATATCACATTCATTAAATTTTTAACATGAGTAGTACACTAGCTTAGTATCTGTAAATAAATACCATGCAACTTCAACCAAAAATTGTATTTGTCATTAAAAACCAATTATAAACTCAAATCATTTGATTTTTTAAAAGAAAGGGTGTTATAAAGTAATATTATTTTATGGGCAAATGTTATATGATTACTTTTAAAATCACATAAATGAAGTTGAAACATGTTAAGTTATATTTCCTTATTCTTCCATAGTTATGATA
Organism: Timema poppense; assembly: GCA_902141375.1. Taxonomy (NCBI): domain Eukaryota; kingdom Metazoa; phylum Arthropoda; class Insecta; order Phasmatodea; family Timematidae; genus Timema; species Timema poppense. The sequence goes on from CABFOV010001415.1 coordinate 38,484, forward strand.
AATTTCACAAATACATGATTCAGAAAAGATGGGGCTCTATTTATTAGTTTACTTAGATGGCATAAAAGAAATATAGTCTAACTTAAATTGTTCACTCTTAGGATAAAATGTGTGCTGTATATCTAGATGGTTTAATAAAAGACCAAAATCGTTCACAAATTTGCCCATCAAAAACGTATATAATTATAATTACCATTTGTGGTTGATTGGAAAAATCAGTAGTCTCATCAGCTTTGACTGCAATAAAATTTGCTGAATTTATCTGGGTATTTACTTCAGTGTAATAAACTTGAAACATTGAATCCAAAAGTTAATTGTAAATGGATTTGGAGGTACCTTTAACGCATTTGATTCTTTCAAATGTAATGCAATAGCAGTCTAACTCTGCTGCAAAATCTATTAGACCTAAGTAAATATCACCATTATCAGAAGTAACCCTCTCATCACAACCACATAAAGCTAATTCAAAAACCCCACAGAATCTAGTACACATTATTAAGCGACGTAATATGTATCTGTTGGTCAACATTTTCGTTGTGATTTTATTTTTGTTGAACATACACACTACTTAATTGCTCCCGAATATATATTTAGCGCAACACATTGTAGTCCACTGCTGCGTTTATATGATTTAATGATAGCTCATGTTTCTTAGCTCTTTCTGATAAATTTTATAAATCAGAAAAAAACACCTTTAATCAATGTAGAAGATTCTTCCTTTGAAACCAAACAAAAGAAATAAAATAATTTGTTAGTCACTTGACACCCACACATCCACTTATATTTATCATTTTTATTAAAATGTCTATGATAAGTACGTGATTTTTTCTATGAAGAACAGTCTATATTTAAAATTGGCATTGGCATGCCTCTATTCTTAATTAAATCTTTTCATCAAAACTAATGTTGTTATGAATAATGTACTGCACAGAATTAATTTCGGAATTAATTTTTTAAACCCTCGAACCATTGAACGATGAACGATAAGAAATTAGCATACAGCTTTAAACATTTGCGAGTGATTGACTAGTGACAAAACACGCTGTTTTTCAGGGATGGCCCGGAAATGTGAATATTGACCTTGAACAGACTGACAGGCATTCGGCTACCTTAAAGTGGATGGAGCTGTGAGCGGCAAGGGAAAAAATATGTCCTTTGTACGGCCACTATTAGACTATCATATTTTTCTTCGATCAAAGAAATAATACAAATTTCTTTGATCAAATTTAATTTATTATAAAATATTTGATGCTGTTTTTGATTAAAAAAAATGTGTTATCACACACACTAGATCGCATTTCTTTCAAAGTTTCTACAGTTACAGTATTATGTTATTACTAAAATAAGCTTGCGTGGTTTAATTTTATGTGCATCTGCTGTAAGTGAGAATATGATAATCTCATTGCTGTTAAAGCGAAAAGAAAACCTGTGAAGCATAAAAAAAGAAATAAATTAATAAAAACTAAACAATTACGTTCATCACCCCCACACCCACTTAATCATTTTGTACAAAAATACTATCCAATCTTTCCTCTCTATTCTCTTAATTTTTTTTAAGCATTTAAACAAATTACAACGCTATTCACTGACAAAGCGACCCCAAATGTTTTTAAACCATTAAAGTGATTACGTTGCTAGTCAATTTTAAAAAAAAAAAATCTTAATATTAGATTTGAAATTTAGGTGTTATTTCTTTGTTTATAAATAATTATTAAAATAATTCATTTGAACAATTACATTTTAAAAGACAAAAATACATTTTGTCAAAAAGTGCCTCTAGGATATTTGCACCCTAAATTCATTTCTATTATTAACTGTCTCTTGCATCCAGGTTAATCTTTCAGATTCCATTTTCTTTAATAAAACCCTAGAGCATGTTCTATATTGTAAATCATTGAAAAATTTTTCCTTTGATAAAAGATATTTGACGATTTGTCAACGTTACATCACATTTATTGAACAAGGAAATGTGACTGTATAATACCGCTCTCCCAGGGAGCCCTTCCCTTTCAGTGACGTGCTACCCCTACTCCAGACAATACACCTCTATCTCCAAGCCTCTACTCACAGAAGAGCACTCAAATAGTGCCCCATTTAGACTCGCGCAGAGCTGTTCTGATCACCCTGTGCCTTTCCTCTCCATTCTCTTGTCCGCCTTTACATTCAATTACCCCGATCAGTGATATAGTTGCTACGTTTGGAGGTTTTCGTTCAGCAGTTATAAATATAATAATTTTAAGATAAAGATTATTTTAATTCTAATATTTCCCTTGTTTATATAGCTTAAATAATATTATTGTAGCTTATAATAGTTTGTATGAATAACTTGTTGTTTGGGTGGGAGGGTACATGCCCTTGTGCCCTTTAGGATGAGCCACCACTGTGTTTAAGGTATATCCTCACATCTAAAAATTGTTTTGATCTTTAACCATTATTTTACATTAAAACAAAATTATATTTGTTAAATTTTTATCATGGTAGAATCTTTCAACAAATGATAAATATAAACATATTGTAATTATTAATTCATTATCTTATGGAGCTAATATCTATCAGTTAACAATGTAGAATTGTTCAGCAACAGTTGCATTATACGTGCATAATTTATTTTTCAGGATTTACCAATGGCTCCTCCTCCATCAACCACACCGACAAGCAGAAGTAGTTCAGTTCACATGGATACCAGTACAGACAACTCCTCTATGCCAAATGCTCTCAATAATGGCACTAAAACTGTGTCTGGATATGGAACACAAAATGTCAACAATGGAAATACCAGCTCAAATTCAACTGGTCACCCAAACGCCTTGCCTGGATACCTGCTTCATCCCCCAATACAACAGCAACCACAACCACACCAACAGAGTTCACAGAGCTCTAGCAGGTATCCAGGCCAAGAAAATATGTCTGCTTCAACAGGCATATCGGGGGACAGTAATATGACTTCTTCATCATGGTCAACAGGAGAAAATCGCATGTCATGGAGCACGGATGAAACTAGTTTGATGCCTAAGAGTGAACCAACAGGTGACTTGTACACGGAAGATGACAGAACCACTGTTCAAAATAATGAGGCAAATTTGTATCATGAACGTGTTAACTTAAACAGTCGGTTAAAGACAATGATATTGAATAAACAACAACAACAGCATCAACAACAAACGCAACAAATTAACCACCAAATGCAACAGTATAATCATCAAGTTCAACAACATCAGCATTTACAGAGACAAATGTCTTTAGAAAGTGATTTAAGGCGTAGCTTAAGTTCTTCAAATTTGGATGATAGTGCCAATAGTGGAAATACCCATCAAATGCTTAGCCCAAATGATCAAAGTGTGCAAAGGGCATCTTCTCATGGTCAGTATTCGGCTTCTGGTGGGTCTTCTCAGTCACTTGAAACCCGTGGAATGGACAGAATGATTGCGAGTGGACGATCCCCTACAATTGGCAGAAAACAACTAGATAGCCAATCTTCCATGGATAGTAATTTTTTAGTCCAAGGCCACCATCCTCAGAATCACCTGTCAGCAATGACATCTGAGGGTGGTGGCTTCTCATGGGAGTGGGTTGGAGGAAGTGCCTCAACTAATGAGATGTTAGACAATGGAGCTATTTCTGCCATGGAAAACTTCATCAAATATTCATCAGGAGATGATAAAGGAGGGGGACCTATAGACCATAAGTTTATTGATTCATCTATATCTAATTCTTCAATAAAACACTTTTTACCATCTAGTTCTTCGATTCATTATCAAGCGAAGACAAGCAGCATTAATAGTAGGCAAACAAATAGTAGCAGTCATAATACTCCACTTTGGCATTCCCCATTAGGAGCACATGAACAATCATTACCTGCTGTGAATAATTACAAAGAACAAACATCTAATGCTCTGATACCTCATGGGCACGCATTCAAATACAGTGGAAATAATGAAAATGGAGAATCTACTGACAAATCTTACAAGTGTCGTAAAGAATATTTGGTAGATGTAAATAATAAATTATTTAATAAGCAAACTGGTATCACTCCTGAGAGAAGGGATGAATTTCAATGTAAAACATTGAACTCATCAGGGCTTGTACCAGAATTGGTGGAAAGAAGATCTAATAGTTTAATAACAACTGCATCACCTGTAAACTATTCCTGCCAGTCAAGTTTTGATAGTAATTTAAAGACAGACGGGAAAAAAATACCAATATCTAATATAACTAGAACAAGTAACAATTATTTAAATGAACAGAACTTTGAAAACAATGTTTCCACTATTAAGAGAGAGGACAGGAAATCATTTTCAGTAAGTCTGCATTCAACAATCAATGACTTCCACTGTCAAAACTATGATTCTTCATCTATTTCTGTAAAAGAATCAAAAAAGTCATTGTTACCTATTCAACACTCTGAGAATAATAATTTTCATCATAGTCAAAATTTTGAACAAGAGGAATTTAATAAACAGTGCAGAGATTCTGATACAATAATTTCTGATAATGTTTCATCACCACATAAGGAAAGTATTACACCGAGGGTTAAGCAGGAGAAGCCAGCTTACAAGTTTCCAGGGAATGGTGGCCCAGCTGTGATAGAGAAAATGTCTGGAAGCTGGTGTTGCCGACAAGGTGGAATTGAGACTCCAAGTCCAGAACACCTTCGAGATGGCTGCTGTCAAGGTTTCCAGACAGCAGATGAGCAGGATGTTAAACAACCCTGCTCACCCCAGCCAGAGGGCAGCACAGAGGATTGTAAGACCAACAACAAGGGCTATGGTAATATGTCTGCCAAGGAGTTCCAGGATCATCTCGAGAGACTCAAGAACAATGTTAGAGCAGAAGTGCCAGACTGCAACTGCTTCCCTCCAGACAAGTGTAAGCAAGCTTTTACTATTAATGTTTTTTATCTCAAATACTTTATTAAACACTATTTTCAAGATAGGCTTTGCTATAAAAAACATGACTCATATCTATAAAATGGTTTCCATAAAAACCTTTTTATATTTATGATAGTAAACTTACAAATAGTTGGTTAAATATTTGGTTTTTTCCTTTGCAGTAAAAATGTACTGATGTGGCACCTGTATGGTTTTGGTTGTGAGTGTTTGCCTCTTAATATTTGATTCAGTCATTGGACCTTGACCAAGCTTAAAACATCTCTAGGCACCCACCACTGTAGACCCTGTGAGCTATGTTTTGGATCTTTTTTTCAGTTCATCCCTTTGGAGTCGCAAGCCTACAAATTTGAAAAATGAAATATTTTAACAATGTGTAACATATTAAGTAACATATAATGAAAGTGCTAAATTATATATATATATATATATATAAGCATTTTTTGGACTTAGAGGCAAATTTTAATCATCTTAAACTGACTAAATTTATTCTAAAATATGGGAAGAAAGTATCCAAAATAGAACAAAATTGAAAATAAACCAATATTTCTACAAAATTAAGTATATAAACATTTATTTAATGTATTATTAATTTACATTTAATCAATAAATGCAGCCCATATTAATTGAAAAAGTTTGAATAGTAGTGATTGGTTATCAGGATATTTACTGGTAAAACTAATGGGAAGAGACCATTGAGAAGACCAATTCACAGATGGAAGGATTAGAATGATCCTGAAAGAGATAGCTCTAGATAGTGATAGGCAGCAACTCATGGGTGAAGGGACTGGGGAGGTTTATGGGTCTCCAACCCTCCATCTCACCACCCCAAGAAAGTTTTCCAAGATCAAAGATATTCTTGAATAAAACAAATAACTTATAAAGGCATTTGATTTTCAAAAATATGTCCAGGCTAATATATCTATAAAGTCTTTTAGAGGCTTTCAACTTAAAAAAAAAGTTTTAAGGGGTGTTCCAAATAACTTCAAAAAACATTCAATTTTCAAATATGTGTTGGGAGAAGACCATTTTATTTAGAACAGACGTATAATAAAAAAAAGTTCAATGCCAGAACTATTTGAAATAACCTCTAAAATAAGGGCTTCCAGTTTTAAAAATTTGCTGATCCAAGACAACTTCAAATAGCTTTTAGAGGCATAAATTTTGTAAAATAATAAAAAAGTCTAAGAACACTCTAAATAGCTTTTAGGGCCGGGGTGGCGAAAATTTTCCAACCAGTATCTTAGACAATATTATTTTAAATAACTTAAAGAGGGACATTGAAAGTAACACATTCATTGGGAAAAAATTGTAAATTGATGTACATAGCAATGTAAACTCAAAAAAACATACATGGTATTTTTCATATTATTTTTAAATTTGTTGTATTCTGCTTGCCTTTATGTCCGGTTCATAAATTGTCTTTATTAGCACACAAGATGCACATAAAAACAAGCCAAGACTATTTCTATCCGTTGACACAACAAAGTTCATTGTGACTTGACAATGAATGACAAGCCTGTTGAAATATTCTTGGCTTAAAAATGTAAACAACGTTGGGAAATTTTTTTTTTTAAAAATTTAATTTAATGTGAGGATACAATGAACACAAGAAAAGGCAAGTATTTTTATTTTTCATAGAACACATTTTTTATTTTTGCTAAGATAAATCAAATATTGCATTAGTACAAACATAGAATTTAATTTTCCTCACATGCTGACAACAGTTGTTGAATATCTTTCTTAACTCATAAGCATAAATGACAAACTTTTTAAATGAAGAGAAGGAGCTAGCAATAAATTCCAGGTCACTCTTGACAGATATTCAAGAAATGTTAAGGTAATCATGTGAATAAGATTAAACTATATATGTACAAATGCAAAATTTTATTTATTTTTACCAAAAGATTGTTTTTATATAAAACTGCAAAACCACTGACCTTTTCTTGTGTTCCCTACATTCCATTAATGTTGGTGTGGTACTAAAATCTTGCCTCCCGGTGGCATGTGTGCCATAGATTTGGCATCCTTGTTCTAGGACATTCCAAATTTCAAAAAAATTCTGGATCAGAACCACTTCAAATAGATTATAGGAAATCTAGTTTAATAAAAAAATCTGGTGAGCACTTCTTAAAATAGCTTTTATAAGCATCAAAATTTTCAAAGATTTGCCAGTGAAGGCCACACTAAATAGCCTTTGGAGAATCCAAATTTCAAAACAGTTAAGGGCTAGCCTTATTCTAAATAGCTGTTAAAAGAATCTAATTTTCAAAATCCCTCCAAACAAGTAAAACTAATAAATAACTTTGAAGAGCATCCAATTTTCTAACATTAACTGGTCCAGGGGAGGCTATAAAGTCCCTAATTATTTTTTCTAACCTGCCCCCCCCCCTCTCCTCTTACACAAATAAAGTTCCACCACTCCTCTATAAAAATAACTGTTGTGCTTTGACTAAGGAAATGAGAGGAATAGATATGTTTTGACTAGAGTGGTGTACAGTGTGATATTATGTATGATAACATTCCGCTATCCGTGGTTGGATCGGAGTACTTTTAAACTGTAGGCGAGGTTGTATTTCTACGAATAAAGAGCAAACATGTGGTTACAAGCTAGTATTCCTATGATTATAAATGTTGGACATTACAAAATGGCGATGAGGATCTGACCCATAGACGTGACAATACAATATAAAAATTCTATGAGGCCATAACGAAACAGTAAAATGAGGTTGTAATGGCGGTGCAAGCGTTAGGAGTCGGTTCATTAGAGAAATTTCAGGGGGAAGAATAATCGTGGTCGGTGTATATAGAAAGTTTTGAAAACTAAATAATGATCAGTAAAATCGAGGCAGTAAACCAATTTAGTATGTTGATCATGGTAATTGGTTGTCAAACATTTGGCCTATTGAGAGACTTTAGTAAACCTAGAAAACCTTCTAAACAAACAGTTGATGAACTAGTAGATCTAGTTGGAAATCATCTGTTTTCGAAGCCCTTTTTCAGGTCTTAGTGTTTTAAATACATTAGGTGATTGCAAGCTTCTGAGGAATATATTTCGCAATATAGTGCAACACTTAGGAAAATGACCTATGTATGCACCTTTGGAGTGAATTTGAATGACCAATTATTTATGTTAATTGTAGAGTTTACAATAATGCCATAAGAGAATGCAACAAATCTCCAAGAAGTCCCCAAAATAATAGGCAATATTTTTCACGAGTGGAAAGTGAGTGTTTTGCATAGTGGTATAAAAATCAAATAACGTCAGAATGCAAATTTAAGACGTTATGTGTGTCATCAAAAGGGGCATTTAAATAAGATATGCTCAAAGGAAATGAATCAGGTTCAGGACAAGGATGAGTCGAGTGATAAAGAACCACACCAGTACTTTGATATTTTTGATCAAAGTGTTCAAAACAGACCCTCTGGGGTTAAGCGGGTGAATTCATTTAAATCCAACTTCATGATGGGAATTAAAATAAGGGGATATACATTCAGTTTGACGTGGATATGGATTCAGCTGTGACCTTAATGTTTTTTAAAAAAAGTTACAAGACAATTTCCCACATGGGAAATACTCACCATGTAAGGTTAACCTATTCACATATACAAGATAGGCCTTGCAGGCATTGGGTAAGGTGATAGTCTCTGGAGAGTACGAATGTACACAGTATAAAGGATAACCTATACTAATTGTAAAAGTTACAACAGTGCATCATTATTAGGTCGAGATGGGTTCACCTTCATCATATTAAATTGGAAGGGGATGGTAGGTCAAGTAGGTCTTGAATTAAATAAAGAACAAGCGATTTCACAGTGGGTGAATGGATTTAAGGAGGACCTTCAGGACCGTTTAAAATCACAAGGCTGCCTCATTAAAGGTTTTCAAGCGTCAATTGCTTTGAAACATGGTGTTACCCCAGAATTTCCTAAGGCAAGTCCAGTCCCTTATTCTTAAAGGGAGTTGGTGGGAAGCAGAGCTGGTTAGACAACACCAAGAAAACATATTAATTCCAGTGAGGTGCAATGAGTGGACCACACCAGTGGTAGTGGTTAAAAGGGTGATAATAAGGGAACTGGGCAGTGTGGGGATTGTAATATTATCATTAACCATTACACTATTTCAGATATATTTGTATCGTTGCCAGTGAGTAAGAGGTATACTATTCTTGGGGTTTCAAGTAAATGCAGAAGGGAGGCATCCCATTGAAAGTAAGCTTAGAGCAGTCTGGGATGCCCTGGTGCCGATGGACGTTTCTCAGCTAAGATCATTTTTTGGATTTAATGGATATTAATCTTGTTTTTTTTTATCAGACTTGTCCGTGGGGTTAAAAACTATGCCTGAGCTATAAAGAGGCGAAAGATCCTTGGAAGTGGACAGAGCAGTGTAAAAGGGCACTTGTAAAGTTGAAGGGGTTACTTCTTAACTACTCATTATGACCCGAATAAGCCTATTATACTGGCATGTGATGCCTCACCTTATGGAGTCAGTGCAGTTATTTTGCATGTAATGACAAATGGGGATAAACGCCATATTGCTTTTGGCTCAAGAACCCTTACAAAGAGCGAAAAAAATTGTGTTCAAATAAGAGTGTGAAACAAGTGTGATTATAGTTTGCCTTAAAAATGTTCATATGTATCTAACCGGTTGCAAATTTACATTGCTCACGAATCATAGACCTTTGACAAAAACTTTTGTCTTTAAAGTAGAGGTGCCAATAATGGTGGTGGTTAGGTTGACTAGATGGGCTATAATTCTGGCATCATATCAGTATGAAATTAGATATAGGAGTGGGAATAAGATGGGAAATGTAGATGGGTTGAATCGATTATCAATAGGGATGACTGAATATTGAAGTGACCATAATTTGGAGAAAATAAGTAAAAAAGTTAAGTTTTCCATAATGTGTTTAACAGTGCGGAACCCATTCCACTATAACGTGGAACATGGGCGACAAGGATTTGGGAATGATTGCATGTGGATTTTGCTGAAATAAAGGGATAGAATTTCTTATTTTTATGTGATGCCCACACAAAATAAGTAGTGGTGTTTATTCTGAACTCTTTAACCTCTTAAGTTACTATTTGGAAGATTAGAATATAGTTTGCAATATTCAGATTACCAGAGCACCTGGTAAGTGATAAAAAGACCGCAGCTCGTTTCAGAGGAGTTTGGATTGTTTTTGAGGCATTATGGAGTAAGATATATAAAAAGCCTCCCCCCACCCCTTACAAACTAAAATAAAATAGGGCAGCAAATAACACAGTAAAAACAGTTTGTAAATCATTGCTCAAGTTGACATTATACAGGAGGGTACGGCAGGGCTCAGTAGGTCATTTCAATTAAAGCTAATACTTAATTATCATACTTTAATATGCTCGATTCAGTAACAAAGAAAACACCAGCAGAGTTGTTTTTGTGGATAAAACCAAGAAAGGTGTTATCATTGTTAAAACAAAGCTTATACATTGAGATGGGAGTTAGTAAAGCAAAAAGCAAGAAAGGAGGTGAGAGGAGAAATTTTACATTAGGTCAAAAGGTGTGTGTAAAAACGGTCATAAATGAAGTGGAAAAATTGACTTCCAGGCTACGTTGGTATTATAGTTAGTCCAGTCAAATATGGTTAAACCCAAGTATGGTACAAGGTATAGCCATGCAAATCATTTAAGGGGAAATCGGATTGTTAGTTAGTATGACATAGGTGGAGAACCAGTCAATCATTCTAAGGTCAGGTTTGTTAGAGAAAGGGAGAAGTTTAGAGAAAATCAGGAAACAGAAGGTCATAATGTATTTGAGGAAGAGGAGTAAGGAAGTGAAAGAAAAGCCAAATCTATAGAAAATCAACAAAAAGGTATAGAGCTGGGGGAGACAGTGATCATAGAGTAAGATAGAATACCAAAATCTAGACAGAAGGATATATATATCCAGTGGTTAGATCTTTGATGTTTAAGTGGCTTTGTGTGTGTGTGTGTGTGTGTGTGTGTGTGTGTAGCATGCATGTGTGTTATTTTTAGAGAAGAGAAGAGTTTTGTGAGTTGACTATGGCAGGTTTTTTCAATTGCATGGCATATATGAACAGGAATGACATGACATCCAGGTTCGGTCACCTTATGTATAGATTATTAGCAGCTCAGGTGGCACAGAATATTGTCCAGGATACACCATAGAAGGTTGTCTACATGTCCCACAATAAGATGATGTTATGATAGTTATTATTAATTTGTGGAGCCAATGTGAATTCTAACCAAACTTAAGCCTAATCAACCAAATCCTGATGGCCGTTGGGATAATTCCCCTTAAGGGAAAACTATCCAAGGTACCAGCCGGGACCCGAGCCCGGGACCACCAGAATTGTAGCCAGGTTCACTGACCACACCACCACAGGGCCGTACTATTGCAGTGAGAGGAGTATATTGGTTATGGACTTGACTAGGGTGATGTGAAGTGTGATATTGTGGAATAGAGCATGCCGTAATTGGTGGTTATATAATAGTACTTGTAAAACATAAACAAGGTTTTATTTCTGTCAATAAAGAGCGAACTTGTTGTTCCAAATCAGTAATCCTTTGATTATAAATGTTGGAAACTCTAATAACAATGTTCTTACTTCTTGGGGCTTAGTAATAAACCTTAACATCATGTCATAAAACTTCATCATGAACTATTTCCAGCCTAAGGCTGGGTCCGTTTAGTAAATTGACTCCATCTCCCTCTGAGCTTCCAACATTCTTCCTCGTGCACTCTCTTCCAAAATCCTTCTCTCACTTGCACACTTGGAATCGTTTTCCCTTCTATCATCATTACGTGTCCATGCCATCTCATCCTTGCTTCCTCAACTATCTCATGTACCTCCTGTATACCCAGACTCTTGAACAAGCATCTTCATTCCTAATCCTATCTCTTCTGGTGACAGCTAGAATGTTCCTCAAAGACTTCATTCTCATGGCCTCCACTCCAGCCCAGAGTTGAAATGAGTTATAATATTTTTATATACTCTGCAAATATCAAGAAAGACTTTCATCAAGAAAGCATTTTGCATTTTGTGTTGTATCTAGAAGTATGTTTATCTAGTGTGTTCAAGAGTTATTGTCTAATTGGAAACTACATACAACATTTTACTGATTCTGATATGATTTTGTAAAGTAAATAATAAACTATCGCTCATTTCAACTAAGCTAATGGATAAAATAAACAAATAAATTGGGGAGAGTAGTTATTTGCCTTGTGGTGCAACCACCACATTTAATAACAGGTTGTAAAAATATTTATCTTTAAGGAAAACCTCTTAAACTTTTGAGTTATATTTTAATTTATATTGAAGTTACGAGAAGGTTGAGTAGAAACACTTAAAAGGTAAAACACAAACTAAGGCTTTTTCAAAAAAAAAGACAATCACATATTTGTAATAATAATGGTTAAACTTATTAAAAAGCTTAAATATGTCACTTTTAAAAATAAAAATATTGGTTATGAGAAATGATGTGAATAGATTTGAATAAATAAGTTCTTAATGAAAATTTAGGAAAATAGCACAAAGAATGGAATGGCCAAAATAATATATTTATTTATTTTTGTAGAAAAGGGTTCACTAGTAGTTTCATGCCCATTGTTCATTTGCTTCCAAGTTAGTCTGTGTAGAAACTGATAAAAAGCATGTATAAGTTGAGTGACTATTTAAGAAAATGTTTTTGCAACTAACATAATGTGTGAAAGTTACTGCTCTTGACAGGTCTAACCACTGTAGGGGGATATAAGTGATTGTTTACTTCACTGATTAACTTCTTTGAAATAAGTTATAATGTTAATCTCAATTACTGGCTAGCATTATTTTGTTCAAAACTGAATTTTTATAGTGACATTGATATGGTTATTTTTATTCAGGCCCCCCAGAGCCAGGGTCATACTACACCCATCTTGGTGCGGCAGCAAGCCTCACTGACCTTCGCACAGATGTTGAGAAAAGAACTGGCCTTAAGGAAAAAGCTGTTCGCATCGAGAAAATAATGTACACCGGCAAGGAAGGAAAAACCACACAAGGCTGTCCATTAGCCAAATGGGTGAGTACTTCAAAGAGCTATTCTCATAAATCAATTGATTCTTTAATTTCAAGACTTGTGTTAAGGATATTTTTTTTCATTTAAGTACTGAACTGAATTGTATATTAAATAATATTTCCTATAAAGTGTATATTTCTCTACATTTATTTGTAAAATGTTTATGGTTATGTCTCCCTTTCTATAGTGTTTAGTATGAAATGAATGTTGCTATACATTTATTTATAAAATGTTTATATGTGTATTTCCCTTTTTATATGCCAGGTTTATTGTGATTGAAAAGAATGGATGTAATTATAAAGAACTTTAGGTATTCATTTAACAAACATATTTATTGAAATGGATTTATATATTTTGAATTGTGTGTGAATTATTTAGTAGTAAGTCTTATTATTCAATTGCTAACACTTAACCAATAATTTGGTAAGCAAAAATCCAAACGAAAGAAACTACTCCACTGACTAGTATAGCTTAATCAATCCAATATAAATAAAAATCATACTTTAAAAAATAAAGTAAAGCTTTTAATGTCACAACAATTTTTATGAGGTGATAAAAGAATATTTTAATTTCTGGTTGGTAGCTAGGTACAATTTAGCCATATATTGCCGTCATTCTAGTTTAAATATTTGGATGATCTGCTTTTATATTTTGTAGTTATTTGGCTCTTAATCATTTTAGTAAATTTTTATTTCCATTAAATCTGTGTTACTAGTAAAATTAAGGTGGGAGTATAGGGAAGGCGAGAAAAGGTCAGTGTTTTTTTATTTATTTTTTTATAACAAAACTTATTTTGGCCTAAACAAATAAATTATTGCTTCATTAGAAACATAATTTTTAATTTTCTTCTCGTGGTGATATCAACAGTTGTTGAATATCTATTGGGAGCATAGCGCCATTAGATGAGAAACCTTTTAAATAAAGAGAAAAGGTTGTCATTACATTCCAGGTAAACCCTTGACCAATATTCAAAAACTGTTGATATCACCAAAGTAATTAAACTCTTTATTTCTACTAGAGACATATTTTATTTAGCTTGACCAAAAAACTGTTTTGATATAAAAATTGCAAAAACAATGCTCTTAACACGCCTTCCCTTCCACCCAAACTTAAATATTATCACTTTTAATATCAAATTTTTTAGGTGACCTGGCGGTCTAGAGGTAAGGTGTCAGACCTCTATGCTGGCGGCCGGGGTTCGATCCTCGGTCCCGGCAAAGATTTATCTGATTACCAAACCCTTCCTTCACCTCTGACAAGACATCTTGTGAATGTGAGGAATGCCAGGCCTTCACCGTGGTTCGGATTCCACGTTAAACTGTAGGTCCTTCATTTCATCTCACAATCACCTTACCATTACACATTAGCGTAAGTGCGTATAACCCGAACGGGTAGTAAGACGCGGTGCTAATAATAATAATAATAATACTATCAAATTTATCTGCGTAGTCAACATCTTTAAATTTAGTTTTAAATACATGATTGTTTCTAAATACACTTTATTGCCATAAATATATTTAATATATTTTAACCCATCGGAAAGTTTATTATATGGGATATGGGTGAGTTTAGTGGAACTGCATTCACACTGGTGTGGAGAAAATATCAGAATACCCCTCATGCCCCAGTAAACTTGTATGAGATTCCAACCTCGACCTCACCGAGATTTCCATTTGACCACCAGTGAAGGAAATCTAGTATGGTTAACATCTACAATCAGACTAGTTTATTAAAATTAATTTCAATCACAAAATTATTTCTTTAAGGATTTCTGTGTATAAATTTGGTTGATTTTGGGATAAGAAGATTGGTTTACTAGTATTAAATATTTCTTTGTCAGAATTTGTGCCACTTTTTATTTTTATATTGGTAGGGGTTCAGAATTTAATTTCATAGAGAAAAATAGCTTTCAAAATTTTATCTTCTGGTGACTCATCTGGACTGCCCATTTGGGAGCTACTGGTCTTCTATATTAGCATTGTGCTTTACTATCCGTATAAGGTTATACACTTTTGTAATAATTAATGGTTTTAGGGATTAGGAAGGTTACATTTAGAGGAAGTGTAAACACATTTGCATTGGAAAACCAGCCTCAATACACCCAACTGAGATTGAAACCTTCTACTACCTGTCATTGGCAGTCTAGTCTAGGTTTTCTAATTAATTGATTTAAACATAAGCTAATATCAACTCTTGATTTTGCCACTTTTTATCTTAATTTTGTGTTTTTATTTCAGTTTTAGTCACTAGCATTACACACTGATATTGGTATTGTGTACCATATCAGTAAAAAGTAATTGATTGATTGAACACACAAAGCCAATAGTAGTGGACAGGTCGTGTGTTGGCAATATTTAAAAAAAGAATAAAAACACATTCATACAGATGATCTACATGTATAATAATCCCACTGTAAATTTTTAATACTATTTTTCTGGAAATATAATTAGAGACATAAAAGAAAGGCATTTAAATCAATCACAATATTAAATGTGTTAATTATAATTCTGACAAATTTTTGAGCCCTTAAAATAAATCTAAAATAATCACTTATCAAAAGATAAATCTTTTATATTTTTTCCTGTACCTTGTTCCAAATATAACTAAATATATATTGAAATTTTGCTAAGTATATTTTTATGAATTTCTACTCAGAACATTAAAATGGCTATCAAAACACATTTATTGTTCATTGTAGTATTTCTGAATTAATAATGCATATATGCAAGAAATAAAACAAAATAAATTATTTTCATGAAATCAATTACGCGACCTTTAAAATGCAAACTATAATTCATTGTGTGTATTTAAATATGAGATATAATTAACAAAAGCCCAATAACTAAGAAACTGTTATCTCAGTTTAGGAAATTTATTTTCGTCAGCCAAAAAATATTGGTAAAATATGTTTTTAAGTTGGCTACTATAACCACCTCAATATGATCACATAGAAATATTTAAGGATACCAAAGAAGGAGAAGCAGATATAAAAACAATTTCCAAGCAAAATATATATATATATATTTTTCAAACTCCTATATTTGGCTTATTTGGCAAACCAAAATTTCAGCTTTAATATTTTTTTATTTGCCGTAGCTTTCCACTTAAATAATAATTGATTTGATACCATTTTAACCTAACATAAATACTTTATTTACCTACTTTTCACACTGACATATATTTCACACTCCAACAAAATCCAATCATTCTATTTACCAAAAATTAGGGTCTCTATCTATTATAGCCTACTTTTACTTTCTGAAACGTTTTCCACACTATTATAAACAAACGTAATTAATAAATAGTGTACCACAGTGTAATTGTTATGATTTAATGATTAAATATCTAACATAAACATCATTGATAGATAAAACCAGTGTACCACAGTGTAATTGTTATGATTTAATGATTAAATATCTAACATAAACATCATAGATAGATAAAACCATATGAAAAGCTCTGAAGTCTTAGTATTATTATCTATACAAGACCTAGTTCTCAATGTTAGCTACACATTAGTTTAAGAAAGTTTAATTAGTATAATATTTATAGTACTACTAGAGCTAAACAGACAATTATCATAGATTAAGTGACAGACAATACACCCAGTTATAAGTACTAACATAAAAAATGCCTGGATAAATACACTAACAAATAATAAAGACTACCCCACAGTAATTGTGGTGTTCCATAAATGTATACAAACATTCGGCTGGTCCTTCACCGGGACTCCCACCGAAACTCCTGATTATACACAAATAATGCTAAAACCTGCCTGGATATTGATCCAGTACAAAAGTAACAACCACACTGCAATTGGTTGAATGTTTCCAGAGATAAATAAATCGGCTGTATCTTTATAAGAAAATCAAACCATTACTGTATGTACGCGAAATACTCTCTTAGGAGACAATATGATGAATAGAAATAAATGCACCGCAATAGGTTGTGAAATTTCAGGTATCCTTGGCTATAGACAGATATTCTTAAATATAGTACAAAACTACAATATATTTTTACTTGAATATATTTATATTCCAAACCTTAAAAAAAGCAGAGATATTATGTAAAGTGGTTTTAAGCTCGTAAAACAAAGCAATGTTTATCCTTGTTTTTCAATTATCATTTAAACCTCCTCACTCTGATATTGTATTATTACTTGCCTACGACATGGCCAGTTTTATTGCTTGGATTTCCAGAATTGATTTAGTAAAAAACAGATTTGACAAAAAAAATCACAGTTAACATTATACTTTAAATTTATTATAAAATGATAATAATCAACGCTAATCTTAATAAACCACACCTTTACTTAATCAAAGTATTAATTATTAAAGCGTTTTACTAATAGTTATATTATAGCCGCTATGGTAACATTAAATAAAGTATGGAATTGAACTATGCTCCCACAAAGTTATACACAGCTATAATAACTTTGAAGAAACAAATAAATTCACTTTTATAACTAAAATATGTCCAATGGATGAGATTTTATCAATATTTATTTTTTGTCCACCCGGAAATAATATAAAATATTTTAAATTAGGATTGGGACCCTTAAATTACAGAAGTTTTTTTAAAACTCAGCTTCTTACAAATAAAGTAAAAATCTTTTAGAGTTAATCTGTTATTTACGTTACATGTGTGGAATATAATAATTAATCATTAATAAATTTATAATTGGCTATAAACAGTAATGAAGATTCTGGAAAAGGGGAGACTTGCTTTATGTTACCATGTAAAACCAATCAATGTGGGCAACAGTGCCCAAATAACGTTTGACGTGGTTAAACTTTTAATAGCTAAAAAAAATACCAGCCCGTATGTTAATGAGAGCAAACATAATTAATTAACTTAGTATGTAAATATTAGTTATTGATTTTATCATTATCAGAACAATAAAGTAAAATTAATTTATTAAATCAAACCATTCAGGCATCGCTAAAAGACATAACCCCTCCCCCATCACTCCTTCCCAACAGTCAAGAAATAATTTAACGACTTAAGGCCTCTAACTTAGGCGTTGGGCGTAGCTAGGCAAACTATTCTGCAGTCATGTGTGGAGGAATATCATACCTCGCGGGCTCAGTGAATTATAAGTTGCTACATTTCAATCTCGACGGAGTGTACATAAAAGGTGGATCACCAAATTTCTTTTAAGCAATTCCTTTGAAGGACTTTTATTCAGCTAAGTAATGGTAAAAATAATGGTTTGCTGAAAAATGAAAATAGAATCATAATAAACTTTCCTAAGAATAATTGTTTGAATATTTCTGGCACGTAAAAATAATTTTCATGCTTTGTATAGGTCCTCTCATCAAATAGTTAAATATATACTATCTTCAAGTTTATATTTATTAATTGATTAATTTCCTACAGCCAAATTGTCCTCTTCAACTTTTTCTAAAGATATACTTGTGTTCAAATACTCTCATGAGTCATGCACATGTTTACATAAAACGAAATATACTTATGTTTAATTTATAGGCAACCCAACCAATATTATCATTTCATGTTGGTTGACACATAGATTAATATTTTATGGACATAACTATATTAAAATGTTTGTCAATTTATGTCACCATATAAGGATTGTTGTGCAGCTTAACTTTCTTCATTAAATATTTTCTTGTGTTAGTAACATATTTAATGTTTTTCTTATTAGTGTTTTTCCAAGTATAGGAGTTAATTACTACCCTTTTTATTAATGGTTTGTGTTTGAATCTCAAAAAAAAAAAAGTTTATAAGTATTATTTTAAATAAGTGGTGCTGTGTCTGTTTTGTTATGTTTTTTGAATGTCTCAACAGTGCCAATTTTTTACTATTGATATTGAATTATATTAAAACAGTGTTTTGAATTCCTTGGACTATATTCCTGCCATTAAGATCCAGTATTTGCCTAAAAAATAATGTGATTTGCTCTGGCACAAGACAGGGTGGCAGAAAAATACTTCCAACTAACAAGACTCTAGCAACTTTTCAAAGATTTATTTCTATAAAGCTTTGAAAATATATGTATCAAGCTATATGAATAATATATTATATTATCTTATTTTATAACAATATCAGTCTAAAAATAATCACCCCTGTCTTGAACCATTGTCAGAATAATATATTTAATTAACTTGCACTAGAGTAAATATATTTTTATCTTTAGTGAATTTAACATCACATCCCAAATAATAAAAATAACAAACTTTGAAAACATTAATGAAAATCATTTTTATGACTCTAAAATAAACTACTACAAAATTATTTTTTCCTATAATTTTACATTAGTGTTGACATTTTGTTATTAATAAAAGTAGGTTTAAATTATTAATAATGTATTGTAACTTATTTATTTTTGCAATGTAAGTGATATTTATAAATTGACAATAAAATAATAGCTGGAGATTATGTTTTCTCAGTCACCAGTGCCCCCAAAATTTGACTGATTATTGGTACAAATATTGATATTTTAACTAATTCCTTTTAACGAAGTTGAGACACAAATAAACTGAATCACTGGCATTTATATATTATTAAATATACACATGCAGTATTTATTAAACCCATAGCATACATAATTTTAAAAATAAATTTGTTATTATACACCTTACAACAGTAGCACACCCAGAATTTACCTGGAGAGGAAGTTCAAATAATTTACTGATTCATTTTTTTTTATTCAGAAATTCTAGGGATGGGTACTTTGAATGTGTGTAAGTGTAGATATTCTGAACATCAACTTGTTAGGTTGGTCTTAAAATTTAGTTAATGCATTTTACACATAATAAGTTCTCTATATTACTGTTTTACTTCACATGATTTAAACTGTTATTCAAATTATTAGAAATTGGGAATATACACACACAAACAAATTCCCCTTTTTTCAAAACTGAGTGTGACCCGCCTCGGTGGCGTAGTTAGCTAGTGCTAGTTTCGTGTTGAGCTAGACTGCCGAGGATGGGGAGATGAAGGTTCAAATCTTTCTCTAGTGAACTGGTGAGGTTTTTTTTATAAATAGCTTTCCACTCTCTTTTCACGCAAATGTGGGTTCACTTCCTCTATATTCAACCTTACCAATTCCAAGCCCATTTTTATAATTAGTACTTAAGCATATTAACTCTAATGGGTAGTAAGGTGCGGTGCTAAATAAATAAATCATTAAATAAACACTGGGTGTGTCACTGCTCTACACTAAATAATAGCCTTGCTACTCTTTTACTTACAGTTATATAAGTAGAACAATCCGCTCAAACTCGTCAATTATATCTAAGAGAGATTCCATTTTCTCTAATTTTTTATGAATTTCACAATGATGATTTCTTAGAAAATGGAAGTCGGTTTTTCTTTTCCTTTCTTTTACTCAAGTTTTTTCACTCTAGATAATCACTATATCAAACATACAATTTTCTTCCCCTTGTATTTTTACATTTTAGTGTGTAAAAAGAACATACAGCTTCAGAAGAAGTAAAAGGAATTGTCAAATTAAGAACTAAGAATTTGTCAAGTTGAGGCAAAGCTGGGATAAAATAATTTGCTAGAATAAATTTCAAAATCTTAGAAATCCATTTTAAGAAGTCAATGATAACAATTTAAATAATGCTCTTTCATAAACAAGTGCCCCTTATCACCACTCTTACTATTATTTATTTCACAGGCAAAATTTGGAGAGGCAATTAATTATTGAAAACTGGCCGCCCATATATTAGTAGGCCTATTAGCTTCCTTCCCTGGCCAGATCTGGGAAGATCTGAGATTGGCATATCTGGCCAGATTTGATTTTTTCACATGGGCTTATACAACTTGTTAATATTAATTAATGAGCAGCAGAAATGGTATCTTTATAATTCATCAAGTGAGACGTATCTTCTATTAAATACACCAAAATCAGTGGCCCCATGGACTAAGCATCAATCTCATCAAAATCTGTTTTAACACTAGTGGGGAGGTCAATTTAGAATCCCAGGAAGATGTGATGATATATTTCAAGAGTAGTTTACCCCCTCTTCCTCCATTCAAATGACGGTATATTTCCTCCAAAACTCTAATTTAATTATCCAGGGTGGCCTCTTGTCAGGAACACCAAGAATTATGCTTGAATTTTAGTGCTTGAAAAAAAAAAAACAGGAAAAGGGCTTAGATTTCTATAACAAAAATTTAATTTGTTAAATATAATTAAAACATAATTTAAAATATGTTTACATTAAAAGGAATGTTATATAATAGCCAAGTTGGCAAAACTTAAAGATGGTTAGATTATCAAGTAATAAAATGGATTACAAGATGTATTCATTGTGAAAAATTATGTTTTGAAAAGTTACAAAAATTGAATTAATAGTACTTATTAAATCTATAAAAATGAACATCTAATTATTGGTTAACCCATTATGATTTCGTTTAGTTTTATGTGATCGAGTCTAACAGATGAACAGAGATCATGGATCAAGGCTAAAACCATCAGCCGCTAGCATAGTGGGGGTTCTCAACTTTTTTTGTGCCATTCAACCTTTTCATAACATGCCAGAATCACCTCCTTACACCCCCACCCCTCGTCTAAGATTGTTTGACTCAAAAGTTGCATTCTGAAGAACATGCATATAGTCCTAATATTGAAGATCTGTAAGTTTTTCTATATTAGTACATATACATATTCCTAGATTATTTTTACTGTGGGGTTACTTATTTAATAACAGTATAAAATGAGAATGAATTTAAAAACTTTAATAGAATTAGGATGTTTTATTTTCATAACTAATTTTGCACCAAATTAATCTCATCACTGAAATCAGCAAAATGTAGAATACATTTCCAGTAGAATAAAATAAAACAAAATTTCACTTTAAGCAGATTCTGGAAGCACTTGGTCATCACCACCACCAACAAGAACTGATAACAGTTTCTCAAATATCACAGCATTTTCTATTTTGACCATTCTCCGCCAATTTTCAAGCTTACTCATGAAAGCTTTCAGGGACCATTGAATGTTATAATGTTTGGATTTTTCCTTGCATCTGAAGATTCAATTTATTCAGATGCCCAAAAAAGGTCAACCAAATTGGTGAAGTGCACGATCATTTTCTCATCATCCAACTGGCCAAGAAATTCCTCCATCTTATCCTGAACTTCAAAAAAATAATCTAAGCTCATCTCTAAGCAGAAATACTCAATCAACTACATTTCCTCTTAAGCAGTGGTGTAGGCCTGGGGAAAATAAAGGCACCGTGGCAATTGTTCTCCTAATTCGAAGTATATTTATATTTAAGCATACTAAGTGAAAATCTAAATTAACAATTTAATGTTTAAAATTCAATTATATATTTTAATGGTTTTAAAATCTTATATATATATATATATATAATTTTATATTATCTATTTATATTATATACAGAGTGTGTCAAATTAATGTATTCACTATTTGAATGTTTATACTTTACCACATAATGTAGATATAAATATAATGTGAGTTTCATGATTTTCTTTAAAGTTCTAAATGTTCTAAATGACCACCAGCAGCATCAATGCATCGTCGAAAATGACGTACAACAGTGGCGAACAGACATTATTGTTGCTAGTGGAATAGTAGAACAGGCATATTCAATTCGTTTTCTCATGTCCATCAATGGTTGTGGTTTTGTGAAATATACAGCGTTCTTGAGAGTACCACAAAGGTAAAAGTCCATGGGTGCTTGGTCCAGAGATCGAAGTGGATATTCCACAGGTCCCCTCCATCCTATCAATCTCTCTTGGAGTGTGCGATCAAAAAACTATCTCACATCGCAATGATAATGTGGTGGTGCACCATCCTGTTAGAAGTAAAACGCATCTTCATTGCCAAAGAGGTCATTAAGAGTCGGGATGATGTTATCTTACAACATTCGTAGGTAGACGGCACCTGGGACAGCCCCTTCAAAGATAAACAGGTCAATCAGTCCTCTGGAAGATAAGCCACACCACACATATATCCCTGGTATATTGACTGCCCGTTCTACAATACATGTAAGTTATTCCTAGACCAGTAAACACAGTTATGGCGATTAACAGAACAGTTATGGCGATTAACAGAACAGTTATGGCGATTAACAGAACCATTCAGTTTAAAAGTGGCTTCATCAGACCAAAAAATTAAATTTTCTAAACCATTCCTTATGTCACACAATTCTAAGAACCACTCACAAAATTCATTGCGCCTATTGGGATCACCCTCATTCATGGCGTGGAGCAATCTCGGAATGTATGGCTTATACTTCTCAGCCCACTAAATGCGATGGACACTGGATCTGCTGACACCAGTCTGCAATACTGCCTCACAGATTTGGGTTTGTTTGGGGACTGAGAGAGTGCCTGCATTACTATCTCAACACTTTTATTGACCATCAATGTTTCTTCCGTCTGCACCGTCTCCTTCACACATCTTGCAATGTTTGTCACAGATTCTTCTAATTTATAGGTGCGTAGGTGCTGGTGTTCCAAATTCTGTTTCCCGATGCCGTTCAACCTCATTCACAATCTCCGTTTTCTAACAACGCTACACTATCCATTTCTGCTAGTCAAACAATAATCGTATCGCCGCCAAACAAACAAATGAAAGTGTAAACACTGCCTTCTGAATCATCAAAGTGGTTCTTCTTTTATTTTTACGTTTGGTATTAAAGCAATGAACAAAATTAAATTTTATTATGCAATTTTGTCTCCACAGGCCAACAATGATACAACAATAAGGTCTGAAAGTATAGTAGTGGGTCACATTTCTTCAAAGGTGGACCATTTAATTTGATAAACATTAATTATGTAACGTGATGCAAATGAAAAGAAAAGTATAATGGAATTGTTATTAAGATAGCTAGAAAAAAACCATGCCCTGGCTCAAAACAGCAACAAAGAAGTGATTTTAAGCAATCATCCAGGAGTTAATAAACTTTAAATTAGTCTTCCTCCACAGTCACCATAGTCTTGAAATATATTCAAAACATTTGTTTACATTTCTGTTTCAAAGCAGCTGAAACAGTTTTTTTTATGGAGTCCTAAATTTTTGTCACTTCCATATTATTCGGCTACAATTTTAAGTTCAATATTTCAAAATCCTTAAAAGTTTGGAATATTTTGCTTGACAAACGTGACTGTCTTTCTTTCATTCCCTAGATTGAAGTAGTTGTGAAACATCAAACTATTAAATTGTGCATAGTGCTACTCAAAATATTTGCAGCTGATTTATTGATTGTTTTCATGACTTGTCAATAAAATCCACGCCACAAAATTGCTCACTCTTAGCTGCTTTTAGAGTTTCTTTTACGCTTTCGCCTTGTATTACTGTATGATGTATAAGCTAATCAGCCTTATTCAGAATTTGTTATTTCCCTTGCAATTCTTCTTAAAGACCCAACAGTTATTCATGTGTGTCAGATCACACAGAAACCCTTTTGAACTCCATTAGTTAAACATTCCCATACATTTTAATTTTCCAATTGAATTTTGTGTTGAATCATTGACCTCATCTTTAAACTATTAATGCCTGGTAGACATTCCAAACAGACTCAGCTGTTCGAAAACTGTGAGACAACCACCTCCCATCCTGCATTCGATGAATGTCATTTAGAGATTTCCAAGTGTTGATGTGATTGCTAGCAATTATTTTGTGTTCTTAGGAGACTGACTAAATAACACATCCCATATACCTAATGTGTTCATAAATGCTTTGAAATTAGTTTTTGATTTAATATCATCAATAGTGTTAATAATTGCCAGTTTAAATTCATTATTACAACAGTGTTAAATTAGGATGATAGGAAATCTCTCACAAATAATTGTTGCCGCTCCTGACCACCCCTACTATGAGTGATGTAGCAAGGGCATTTGATGCATGCGGCGGGTCTCGATTTTGGCACCCTCTACCCAGTGTAGGAACCAAATTCTTATAAGAAAATTCTTATATTAAACTTAGTAAGAGCTTAAATAAAAATAAGGCAACAAAACCAATCCTTTAAAAAGGCAGCAAGGTAGCGAGATTCAACCTGATAAAAGGCAGTCAAAGGAGTGAATCCCTAATATTAATAATTATTTTTAAAACTATTATAAACACTTATTTAAATTAGTTTAATTTATTTTGCTTATTTTTTTATTTACAAAATGATATCTCTATGATGACACTCCTTGACTGATGATAGCCGATGTGGAACGTTCTACACCCCCCGCCCCTTTTTCTACGCCCACTGTGCACCATTATATGCAAAACAAATTAGATATATTTCTTACATATTCTTCAAAAAGTTCATGTTACTGAAAACACAATAAGATAATTTTTTTAAAATTGTCAGTGCTATTGAATTGTAATCAAATCGAGACAAATATTCCTCATTTATTTATTTATTTATTTTAGTTCTTATTTAAATTATTAATGTAGAAAGTTAAATTAAACTTTAAAATTGTAAACTCGTCAATCATTGGTGATAATTTCCTCTCTTCATTTACTACTTTGAGTTATTCTCTTGAGTTAAAAACTCATCTAAATTAGGCTACAAGAAAATAGTTTAAGTCTTAAGGTATGTGGAAAAAAGATTTGGCAAAGCTGTGGAAAATGATAGCTAACCATTATAAAATAACTACAATAGTGCATGTAGGTCTACTCTAAAATACCTAGAATGTGTGACTTACTCTCACTCTATTATGCATCTCGAGGCCTAATCGCGCCCAGATTTGGCGCAAAATTTTTGTTTCAAAACTATATTTAATAACCTTTTAAAGCATTAGAGGTTCGCCCCGGCAGCTAAGAAAGTACCAGGGTGCTGCCCTGGGCTCAACTACAACACCGCTCTTGATAGACATCGAACAGTTTTTTGGAAAAGATCCAAATGATGGCCTGCATCCATGTTAATACAAAACTGCTAGAAAAGATGTGAGTTGAGAGTTCCTCCTTTGATCAAGTTCACAATTTGAATTATTTGATCAAAAAGTATCCCTATTTGAGCTGGAAGTGTTTTTGAACCCAGTTACTGATGGTGGATCATACAATGGTTTTAGGAGCTCGCTTTTCCACACTAACTTGAAATCCAGATTTTGTCTCCAACATAGAAACATAGCTAGTGCTCCATCTGTACACCACCCACAAACATCATCACACTAAAGTTTTTTTTTATTCAAAGAAAGATGCAACCTTTTCCAATTTATCTTAGGCCTGTGTACTTGTTTCAAGAGGAGAACAAAAGACAATATCCTCTTAAAATTTACATATCCTGCAAATGCCATATACTGGGAACACAATATCACATCACTTGTTTCATTGAGTTGAATTGAAAATACACCATACATTGCAGACTTTATCTCATGTACATCTTGATCCTTGACTTCAATGACAATTTTGCTGATTCTCCTTTGAACATTACTGTTTAATAATGGTACAGCAGAAAGTTTTTTCTCCAATGCATTTCCCAACACAACTTCTACAATTTTGATTGTGAAATGTTTGATCAAAGTTTCCTCCTTTCTCTCTCTCTATCTATCTCTCTCTCTCAATAGCTTTATTACATAAGTAGCTTCAGTAACCATGTGGTTCATTTACTGCAGTGGCCCTGTTGAATCCAACTTCATCTTTTTGAGACAATTTCCATGGAATAAAAAAATTGTCCTTGCTCTTGTTGCTTCAACTCTATTGGTTTTATAGAATCATTTGAAAAATCTTTGTTACAAATAACACACTAAGGCCTTTCCCGGGTTATTAATGGTGATGGATATTAATCTATACTTAATATATTAATAATCGTAGCATTTTTCTTCACTCACCATGGGCTCCATAAACTTGGGATAAAACAACCAAAAACAATATTTTCACAGATAAAAAGGGACATATATCTCTACTTTTTATTTAAGCTGAGATACACATTAAAGTGTGATGTCCCCCCTCCTCCCTTCCCCAGGGGTTGAAAGTCCTTGCACTAGGAGAACTGAAAAAATGGCAAATTATTTAGAGAGTCAAAAAGGTATTTTTATTTCATGGACAGAATAGGCATAAAAATCTCTCCTCTCTTGGCTGAAAAACCGGATATATGATTTTCCCTGTCGAAGCCCAATTAACTATCAACCATATTATTGGAGATGAGACAAAATTCAACTATTTGTTCACACAGCTCTAATAGAAATTTGTCAAAAATATAATGAATAATTTAAAGTCAGAAAGAGCCAATAAATATACTGTTGTGGAAGATAGACTTTTGAACATTTTCAGGGAAAGCACAGACAAATGAATCTAAAAGTTGGTTACCACTTTTAATTTCAGAGATTACAAGCCTTGCCAGTTCCTACTTTGAATGAAGTCCTTAGCAGGTGAGGATGTTACTGGAAAATTGTTACAAACACCATGGACCAAGAAAAAGCCTAATTATATGAAAAATTTTGTTTTTATAAGTGAATAAAATCTCTATAAACTGGTCAAAATGGCAGATAAAATATCTAGATGAATCTGTGCACTGAAATCTACACCACTACAGTAAATTCTCAATCAGTTATGAGTCATAGGATCACGGAACTCTATAAACAGATTGAGGAGCTAGGGTTCAGAGACAGACAGCGAATCAGAAACATAGGCAGTAGCCAGAGTGGAGTCATTCATAAGAAACAATATGTCCCAAAAGGCAAATGATGTTTTTTCCATTTTAGATTCGGTAATAGATGCATACATGAACATTTCAAGCATTGCCATTGGAAATTGTAAAATTTCAACCAGCAGCAGAAGAAGCCATGAGCTCTGTTGTGAAAGATGACTGAGAAAGCCATAATTATCGTCTAATTGTCAGGTACAAAAAAAAAAGTTTGCAATTTCTTGTGGATAGCGGAGCAGACAATTATATTATTCTATGTGTGAAGGATTCCAATCTCAATGGCAGTGATTATAAATTATGTACTACAAGTAAATAAGAAATTCCAACAAACAGATTAAAACTTTAACACTTTATCTTCCTTTTTGCCAACACCTCCAATGGCCATTCATCATGGCTAATGTTGAAAAAGCCCTCTTAGGGCCAGATTTTTTTATTAACAAGTCAACCTAATAATAGATTTCACTAAGTTAAAGCTGTTTGATCAGGTAAAGAAACTCAATGTGAACGAGGAAGTTGTCTCTATCACTGAGATTAAAATAGGGGGCCCAATTACTTAAACATTCCAGTTTACAAATCTTCTATCTTCCTACCTGAGTATTATGACATGATCTTTGGTACCATTTAAAATAAATTATGAAGTAAGAAATCACATTCTAAATGAAGGTCGACTAGTGTTTAACAGGCCCTACAGCTGTATTCCAAGAAACTTGAAGTAGCAAAACAAGAATTTAAATCTATGATTGATAACAAAGTAATACGGCAATCAGAATCACCATGGGCAGATAGGCCTACTCTTCACATGGTCAGCAAAGAAGGATGGATCATTTTGACCATGTGGTTATTAATAATTATAGACAATTAAATGAACAAACAGTCCTGGACCAATATCCTCTTCCAAGAATTGAGGATTTCAACCAAACACTTTGTGGTAAGAAAATATTCTCCAAAATCAATTTATTTAAGACTTAGTTTCATATACCAATAGCTTAAGGGAATAAACAGAAAACAGTCATAATAATATGTCTAAGATTGTATGAATGTAAAGAATTTCAGCTTTCAACGATTCATCACCCATGTTTTTTTACAGCTTAGACTTTATATTTTAATATATTGATGCTATTTTGATATCACCTTCTTTGTTTAAAGATCATCATAGTCATCTTATAATAGTACTTGACAAATTATCAGAATTCAGTCTTCATATCATTCTCTCTAACTCTGTTCTAGAAGTTGGAGAACTAGATTTTCTTAGTTTTCACCTCACGGCAGAAGAGTCGAGACCACTAACTGATGAAGTAAAGTCATCCGGGAATATAAATTATCAACATTGGTACATGAAATACCAATTTTCCTAAGAACCATACATTTTTGTTGTCGATACATGAAAGATGCCTCTCATACCTAAGCTGTTCTTCATGATTACCTAAGAAGGGCTAAGAAGAAGGATCATGGGAAAATAATTTGGACCAAGGAATTTATAAATAATTGGAGAATGTAAGAATTATTTATCCAATGCAGCCCTATTGGCATTTTCCAATACTGACCAACCTCTAAAAAATATGGTAAGCGGTTTGGTTTTGCAGAAACTTGAAATGGACGTTGGAGACTTATAGCATTTATTTCTGGGAAGCTCATTGAGACAGAGAGCATATAGTACCGATGATCGAGAACTGTTAAATATATATTTCTTTTGAATCAATTCAAACACCTACTAGAATGTCAATATTCTTCAATTATGCATTATCATAAACTACTGATCTATGCATTCAAGCAAAAAAAAAAGAAAGAAGGAAAGAAAAAAGCCTCATCGAAATAACAGTGACATCTATAATATATACCACAGTTCTTCACAAGGATTTTACACATTAAAAGAGATGATAATATTGTTGCAGATACACTGTCCAGAATCAAGGAAGTTATGATGATCGATTATGAAAGAATCGCTGAAGCACATTCTGAGGGTGAAGAACTGAAAAGATTTTAGTTTGAAGCAGACTCTAAGTTGACACTGAACAATTAACATTGGGTGATATGGAAATTTTTACTTCACACATGGGATTGTTTAGTTTTAAATCTTTTTGCATAAACAGGTTTAGACTAATAAATAATTTAGCCTATCAAGGGGTGAAATCAACAGTCATGCAAATTACAGCTAAATTTATATTTATTATTTATATTTATTAAATCTACAATTTACAATAGAATGCACTTGTGAATTGTAAGAAATGAGAAAATTATGTTTCATAAGCTACAAATGTAAACACTTATAATTATTACAAGTGAAACTCTACAATTTACAACTTTTTTTTTTACAAGTTCATAGTTTGGTTTCATTAAGCTACTTGTAGATTACATGTACTTGTAAATCAAGGAGTATTTTCTAAAATAAGTGCAATTTTAATAGTATATTTGTACATAATTACTTCAGTATACTACATTAATGAATGGATCACCTGTGTACACTTTTTAGGTAACTTTTAATTTATATTTATAGACTTAGGATGAGAGTGTAAACAGGTGATTATTGAGGTTAGGTGACAAGGTTATTATTGAGGTTAAGAGATGGTCAAGTATGAACAATCTCGAATAAGTTCATTTACAATTGAGAAACTATTACAACATATAGGTAATTAATACTGTAAAAAATAAATCAGCCACTGACTTAAATAAGGAAAAACTAAATTATACATTGGCGTACTGTAATGTTTTGAGTCTAAAAATAAAAAAAGTATATATAATGTTCCGCTTTCAAAAGTATTATTTTATTTCTTAATAAACTCTTATTTAGAAAGCTCTAAACAAAATGTATATATGTTCCTTAATATTCTTTAATATCTAACAGTTTTATATTTGACTACAATTGTCGCAAAATCATTTTAAATTGATTTGTAAGCTTTTGATTGCTGTAACATTGGAGATTATTGTTTGAATTAATATCTCACTTGTAAATAAACAGCTGACTTGTAAATATTTTCTACACGTGCAGTAAAATAAACAAGTCTAAGTATTTTCTTCATGAAACCCTTTATATTTTCACTTTTAAAACTTTCACTTATAACCCGTAAATCATAAATTGTAGACTTATACATTTATGAAACAGGCTCCTGGTACCAAGTACAATGTACAAAGTGTACACAAGTCTGTGTAAATTGTCAGAAGTGTAAAATCACTAAACACACTAAATCATAAATAAAAAAAACCTACTTCGAAAAGGACGAAAGATTCAACATAGTTTAGCCTACATGGATACAGTGGGACTTCTCCCACCTTTATTTTATGAGAACTGAATTTCAAGGCTTGGATCTACAGCACAGTTAATGAAATACCATGTTAGACATTTAGAATTTGTCCTGTTTCACAGCTTAGCTTTGGTTTTTGGTCCCATGGTCCAATATATGACTGCATACTATCCTCAGGTAAGTGGTAGAATTGAGTGGCTTCACATGACAGTTAAAACTTCAAATGCTTTAAATAATATTAAATGGATAGAAGCGTTATTAATTGGACTGTTAGGATTATTATGAGAAGCACTATGTGAAGACACTAACCAAATGGTCTAAGGAAAAACTATAGGACTTCCAGGAGCATTCTTTGAGGAAAGAGTAACCATAATCTAGCCAGAGACTTGGTTGTGAATCTGATGATAGAAATGGGCCGCCTAAAATTTATTAGGACACAGAACAATACCAATATAGATGTTTATGTGCACAAGGGCCTGCAGACTTTTACACATGTTTTTGTTAAACTCAATTGAGTAATAAAAAGCTTAAACCCAGCTTATGATGGCCCGTTTTAGCTCAAAGTACTGGGTGACAGATACATTACTTTTCTTATTAAATAATAAAGATGTTAATATTGCTGAAAACAGATTAAAACCCGCTTATATTTTTATCAAATACAAGCCTCAGAGATCAACTGAAGAGTAAAATTCTAGTAGCATAGGACCAGAATTAGAAGTGCTGCCAAGTTATGTGTGGATGTTGAAGGTAGATCACTTACGGCTGTGACTCAAAATGATAAAACTTATTCATCCAAATGTAAACAAAGAACTTATTTATGAACACGTTTCATTAACCATGTTCTAACTATCTATTCAGGATTGAAGTTTTAAAGGATGTAACTTTACTTTTTATTAATTTAAACGTAAACAGACTACGTTTGAATTTTATAGTTTTGAAAACACGTTACTGGTATGGAAGTAATGTAGCGATTGAAAATAATCACTTGTTGTATAATAACAATTAAATTTGTTAAGTATAATAAATAAAACATCATTTAAAATATTTTTGTATAGTAAGGGAAGTTTTGTTGAAGCCTAGATAGCAGAACTGAGTGATAGTTAGATCATCGAGTAAGGAAGTCAAATTATAAAATGTATTCAATGTGACTAATTGTAATTTGAAAGTTTTATGTTTGTATATTAGATAGTGGTTTCTTATTAACATGAAGATGTAGTTAAAAAGTGTTTAAATGGAATTTAAAAATTGCCTAGGTAATGTTTCACTTCTTTATTAAAACTTATTTTATATGTACATATATTTTTATTCTGACAAACAAATGCCTTCTCACATTAAAAGTCGGATAAAACTCTAGAGTTGCAAAAGACGTGATAAACACATAAAAGCAAATGTGTATTTTTGTTTTAAGATTTGGACTAAGATAAATTGTCCTTATTGAAAATACAGCTTAATCAGTAGGAAGTAATATTTTAATAACCATGATAGAAATTTGTAATGTATTTCCACGTTACGTTAGGTTGGATAACCTAATGTTATGACGAAATAAATTTTTGTCTGATTCCCACTATGCCCACCCAAAATTTACTATTGATAATCTTTTAGATAACCTGTGTTCCTGACCAAACCCAAACCATTTGAGCAGCAAAATATTCAATATATATATATAGTTTGATTGTGTACTATTGCAAACTATGGTATAGAGCTAGGTTCCAACTATGGTCAGGTATTGGTAAGAAAGTTTTGTGCTAAAATTTACTAATTTATGTTATATGTGGTCAAGAAATTGTGAGAGAATAAAATGAAATGTATTTCCACTTTATGTTGGCTAACCTAGTGCTATGATGAAATAATATTGATAACCTGTGTTCTTGACCAAACCCAAACCATTTGAGTAACAACATTAAATTAATATAGACATGTCATATTCCAGTCCACCCTTACCTGGTTATGTCGAGTCTAGACATAACACAATTCACTACAGATTTTTTTTCCTATCTACTCTACTATGTTAATAGAGATTTAAAAGTATCAATAATTTTGTTTAAAATATCTATTGTAAACTGTCCATAAAAGTAAAAATAATATGTTGTACACTAAATTTTGAGCTACCCAAATAAAGGATATAAAAAATTAAATTTCTTATAACTACTAATGAAATTTTAAAAATTACATACCTTCCTCCTCAAAATAAAAAATAGGACTTCCTGGCATACTGTAAACATTTAAAATGGTTGTATCTGGCTATTTTGTTACACTTAGCTTAGAGGTTTTCATTTAGGCGCAGCACTTTAACAAGGTTCCCTCTCCACAGAGTTATTCTGTTAGTCTCTCTTAGTGTTGATTGTACGCTTTTATTATGAAAACAAAGAAAATGTACAAACTCTAAGAAAGGGGAAGAAGGGAAAGCCTCATTCAACAAATATGTATATCTGCTATATCTAATTAATGTATCTTTATTTTGTTGTTGTAAGATGAAATTACATTTGTGATAGGTATTATGTGAAGACCGTGACCAAATTTGTATATACCTTCATTGCCTTACACATACATTTATTCGCTTTTATCTTTTTATTCTAATATTTTTCCTTTGTTTTATAATTTATATTTTTAAAACTTGAGAACGCTTTACTCTTATTCCATGCTTCCTTCACCTTGTATTTAAACCATGGTGTCTCCTTCCACTTCCTTTTATTACTTGTCCTCCCACTTACCTACTCTGCAGCTCCAACAAAACTTTTCTTGTACATTTCCCATTTCACCCCTACACTTTACATCATATCCTTGGGCTTTATGTCTTTCTTGTATTGATCCTTTTCTCCTACATTTCCATATCTTTATGGGCGCCATCAGCAATCTATGATCATTATCTAAGGACAAACTTGGTATTACCCTGATGTTTATCGTCTAGATTTTAATTTCTTCGTCCATGAGGAAGTAGTTTATTACAGACCTTTGCTCCTCATCCCAATTATATCTAGTCAGTTTATTGCTTTCACTTTCCTTCTTATGCCAGCTTTTTGTCACTTTCATTTTATTTTTAGCAGATAACACCAAGAACCTTCTACTAACTAAGTTCCTTCTTCCCAGCCGTTGTTTTCTAGCATGTCCTCAAACCCTAATCTTTCTTTTCCTACTTTTGCTTTAATATCTCTCATTACCATCTGCCAATCTTTTCCCAAACGCCTTTCCAATTATTTCTTGAACTTGTCCTTTCTTCTGCTGGGCACCCTATTTATGGTGTACACACTAATATTACTTCCACATTTTTTCCCCAATATTCATTATTGCTATCTTTATCATCAGGTCATTCATCCCTTCCAACACCACTTACAGCTCTTCTCTCACTATAAAGCCTACTTCAATTCTAATCCCTGCATTATTTCTAATCCAATACAAAATGTATCCTTTCCATAATTCTCTGATGCCGTTCCCTCTCCACTCGGTCTCACTCAATCCCAAGAAATCCACTCTCCCATAATGTCCACAATTCCCTCCACTCTTTTAGTAAGTGTGCCAATGTTCAGAGTACCCGTTTGTAGCTTATGGTCGTCTTTATTTCGAGTTCGTCATTAACTTTTATTTTCTCGAATAATTTGGTTTTCTTCGACCACTGGCTTACTAAGCCTGTCTTGGCCTACACCTAAGTAGGGGGTTACCACTTATAGTACCTCAGGTAAATCATTTGATGATATCTTTCCCTAACTGAGACTATGGGGGTTGATGATGACTTAGCCCATTGTCACCAACACTCACTACCCCAGCCCACCTAGCTGGGAGCCAACCGGCCAGGCCTGTGGTGGGAAGAAGTAAAGTGAAACCGTCCGTCACTTAAAATTTGTCCGTTTCTGCGCATGACGTCAGCTTAGGGGGACTCGATTTACTGCGAGCATTGTGCGCTGTGACACATTCATAAACTTTAGGTTTCAACAATATGCCTTGTATAAATCACTACATAATAATGTAGAAGTATGTTGAAATCTTTTAGAATATTTGTAACAAGAATAATATGGGCGTGAAATAATGAAATTACATCATAAATTAATATCACTATGCAAAGTGAACAAACTTGTTAAATTCATCAAACAAGGAAAATAAAAACAATAGATTGATATTTTACTACTCGAAATATTATGATGCACACGTTAAAGAACATTTGTTTCAATAACTCCATCAATATTAAATTAAATTATGAATTTCAAACAAAATCCTTGACTTTAACCAATAAAGCACAAGAAAAACTACTATTATTTACAACAGAAAAATATATATATAATATGTAACCAAGAAAAACAAAATACATTAAAAATATTCCAAACCATAGTTATAAACACCTATTTTATATCTGCAATATAAAGGCCACATCTCTTATCTCTTTTGAGCTATTATTAAATATCTTATTGGAAATTACTGTTTTTCTTTTCTCATATAACTATAAAATTATGCAATCGTGAAAATTTTCAACCTTTAAATTTAGATGAAATTTTGTATTTAATATGCCCCAAACCCAAAAAGAGTGTATCTTACAAATGTATGTTGCTGGATCTTTATCCTAAAATATTTAATGTATTCTATTCGAAATTGATATTTATTATGGCTATATCTCAGAATTTGTATCCAGACGCTAGCTCTTAAATTATGAGTAATATTATGAAAATAGATTTGTTTGTATTCAATTTTTTTTACAAGTCACTTTAACGATTTTGTTTAAAATGAATATTTAAGTAGTGTTTACCTGACAATATACACTGTATATTAGTTTTTCTGTTAAAAATGCATTCATGAGCAGTTTACTAATGATTAATGACTAATTTCTTACAGATGGCTTTATCTTTCTGCATTTTTGTGTAGAATATAGTAAAATATGACATTGCAAAGACTTCTGGACATCATATTCAGCAAAATGATTAGAACAAATTGTGGCTGGATGGAAATGTTTTAATTAGCTTTGAAAAAATAGTCTAATTTAATGAAGAAATAATTTTGTAAATATAAAAATAAAAAATAGATATGAATGAAAGAAAACATATTAAATTATTTTAAATATTTTAACAAGACTCTTAAAAGTCATATTAATTAATATTAATTTAGAAATTTTACATTTTTATTTTCGCTCCACGTCCATCTGGGCTAGACACATTTATTCACACAAAATAATATGGATATGAGAAATGTAAAATTTAGAAGAAATATACCCTCATTTAAATATGAAGGGAGGAAGAAACCATTTATGAAAACTCACCCTAATAACATTCAGCTGAGAATCGAATCCTGACCTCCCTGATCACTAGCAACCAGTAGAGTAGGTTGATGACTAGGATAAGTCCACATGATCACCTATGCGTGTCAAACTAAACAATCAAATCACTTGGTACATCTACGACAGGAGTTTCCAATTTAAACATGACAGGTCACAATTGAATCCCCGAGTCTAGTGGCAACATATCAGCCAATTTTTGCCGTTATATGCAAAAATGAAAAGAGGTATTTAATTGTGAATGAAATAATTGATAATTTAAACATGTTTAATCTCACATTAAACAAATTTTCTGACAAAAATATTATCTTTCCTAAGTCAATATACTACCGCAAATATATGGAAGAAATTATTTGGAGCTTTCAATAATTTACTCCCTGTTAGTCAAAACTTCCCGTTTCTCTGATTAACACACCAAATTTTACTACAGTAGATTACTTTCGCAAGAAACTTCGTGGGCCACCAACTGAGAACCCCAATCTAGAGCAATAACTTAATATTGTTTAAAGTTTGCATTAAGGAAAACCATGTAAAATTTGCTCATTATAAGCGTAATTATTGTAAAAGTTTGAATATATAAAATAGCAGTGTTGGAAATATGAAATATGTCCAAGATTTTAAAATAGTGACTACTAAAGATTACAGATTGTAGCATTGACAGAAAAACAATGAAAAATTAAAATTATTATATTCGAATTAAAACGACAAAAAAGAGAAAATTCTTATTAATGAAATAAAAGCAACAATATTGCTAAACTTTAATAAGAAATTTGCAGTTTAATCTGATCTTATTGTCCACTTTTATAAAAAAATAAAATAAAAAAATAAAAAATCCACTCGCATGGTCAGGAACATGTAGGCTACAACATCAACATTCTTATCTAGTTTGATTTGTCGGTGACTAGGAGATCGGGGTTCAAATACCAACAAGGTTTACTTATGTGGTTGTTCCTAAATGGTTATCCATCCTCCCTCCAAGTCAGTTCCTACCTTATTAGTATAAAATATATGTGGACTTCCAGAACAGGTAAAGAGATGAGGCTCACTTTTTTGTGTGTATAAATACAGGTCTACCAATGCTAATAAAATAGTGGGACCTTACGCAAAAATACTAACAAAGTTAATCAATAAACAATACCCATGTCAGTTGTCAAACCCCGGAAGTTGGAAGGGGGCACATTCCTAAATGGTTTTCCACTCTCCTTCCACGCAAATAAGGGTACACTTCTTCCATATCTAACCATCTTCGCTCCTAGCATATTTGTGTAGTTAAATATGCATATAACTCAAAAGGGTAAAAATACATAGTGATAAAAACACATTTAGTTAAAAATAGCTTCTACATGATTTTGGATTTTGATTTTGATTGACGGTGATTATACGCCTTGAAGACCCCATAGTTCAGCTTAATATTACTACTAAATTATATATAATATTTTGATGAATGTTTGTGCAATTTATCTATAAAGCATCAAACATTGCAATATTATATTTGTTAGTACAGTCAGAGAAAATTACTTAAAAGTTTTCAGATTAAATTTGTCCTCCCTCTTACATGCTATTATCCAATTTATTTTATCAAGTTCATCCTTCAGAAAACTAAGATATTTATTAATTCTGCCCATATTGGCATGATTCCTAATTTTTAAAACATTTAAACACACTAAATAAAGAGTGTAGTTGCATGGTTTCCCTCAAGTTGTCCCTTCTTCAGCTACCCGACTCCCCCGAAGCTGACCTCACGACAAGAAGAAAGGGTGGGAGAACATGCATGTGGTTTCACCTTTACTTCTTCCCAACACGGTCCAGGCCCTGTTCCAAGCTTGTTGGTTTTGGCACTTACCACTCTCTTGTCTCTTTTCCGCACCTAACCTGGCATCTGCTGGGGTTCCACCCAATCACAACCAGTTTACTCAGGCCTCGAGGTATACCACTTGGCCATTAGATCAGGATTTAGTAGTAGAGGCTAGGTGTGGCCCATCTGGTAGATTTCTTGTATTGTGCTTCACTATCCTGTTTTTAACCTGGTTTAAAAAATAGTTTAACCAAGTTAGATTAAAATGAGTTTTCACACTAAATACTACATCAATGACCAAAACTTTAGCTCGCCTACTTACATCCTCTATTAACTTAACAATATAATTTCAAATAATCTTAATTATCTGCATAGCTAACTCTGCACCATATAGTCCCACTCACAGCAAACTGATTAGTTCAAATCCCAGCAGCGTGCACTGGCGATAGTGTCACTACAGTGTGGCCTTCTATACTTTCTGTAGATAAATGGTTGTGCATTCTCTCTTAACTTAACTCTTCAAACCTCTCACATTAGAGTTAGTTTTTAAAATTATCTCAGTTTAAGTATAGTGTTAAAAACTATTCTTAGCTAACATATTTTATCTATACGTAATTGAACCTAACAAAAGAAATTATTTCATTTCTGTTAAAGACTAATCTTGATAAAGAACATAGGTATTTAACTATATAACTAGCAATGTTTTTAATCTGAAAAACCCCATACATATTTAGCCCCTGCTGAAATATTTGTTTACAGAAATTGTAAATAATAGCTTAAAGTAAACAAATTTTTAAACAGCAAATAAATTGTATAATTTCTAACAAATATCACTTATACTTATAGAATTTTAAATACAGTAAAAAAAATTTGTGCAACATGTTCTATTTTCCATCCAGGTTATTCACATATTGTCTCTAACTTACTAATGATGAGTATGTATAATTTAAGGGAACTGTATGTGCCTCATTTAGCGTTGAGAGAGTGTAACACCAACTAGGAAAAACACCTTCAATACAGCTGACTGGAATTCATTGGCGAGACATATTAGTATCTTATTGCTCCCAGTGTTAGCTGTAGAAAATAAAAAGGGGGAAATCATTTTGCAGAGTATTACACAGGTAATGGGAATGTACTTTGGACTCACTCCTTTCAATCTCAAAATGGAATGTGTTTCCTGAAGCGAGTATGGATATAAACCCTGTTAATAACTATAGGCTGCACATGTGTTAAATTTTGCAAAACCCACTGAAACATGTGAGACCAAAATCGTCTATGATGTGTGGTTACATTATGTAGGTACAGGCGTGACTTGGCCAATGAACACATTCAAATCATTTTCTCCTTTACTTCACAACTTTTTGTGTCCATGGTTTAGGGTGGTTCCATAATTTTCCCTCACATTTTCCACTCTTCCCTGCCTAAAAAATCTATTATGGCCAATGCATACTTGATGGAAAATATCATACTATGATATTTCTTATACAAACTTCAGCTATAAAGCTTTAAAACAACTAAAACAATCCCCAAAAAGTATCTTTATTTGTTTGAAGGAAGGCCAGATCTATGTTTCTAAACATTTTCTTAGATATCAGAACTGTAAGAAATAATATGAAGTGTCATAGAAAATGGGCTAATGTCATTATTTCATTATTTTTTAATGATCAAACTTAAACTGAAAGGTTTTTAATCCTGTAGGGTAGCATTTCCCAAACAACGAGACAATAGTTGGTTCAGTCACTTTTACTTCACTGCTTATGTACTAAACTGTCAATTTAATTTTAATCCAAAACCTCTAGAGAATCAGCTCTGCTTAGTAGCGCAGATGTTCATACATTCACTGTGAAGAATATCCTGAGTTTCCGTGGCAGGAAATCAAAATACTGTTGCCATTCGTCAGCACATACTTGTGTGAAACTGGATTCTCGCTATATACCAAAATGAAATATTGAAACTGAATTGATGTGACTCCAGACATGAAATTACAATTGTCAACAATTAAATCAGATATAAGAAGAATTTGCAAAAAAAAAAAAGTTACAATATGCTCATTAAAAAGTAGATTGTTGTTTTCTGTATCTTTTATATTAATAATAGGTGACCTGGTGGTCTAGGGGTAAGGTGTCGGACTTCTGTGCTGGGGGTCTAGGGTTCAATCCCCGGTCCCGGCACAGATTTATCTGATTACCAAACCCTTCCTTCACCTCTGACAAGACATCTGGTGAATGTGGGGAATGCCAGGCCTCCGCCGTGGTTCGGATGCCACGTTAAACTGTAGTTCCTCCATTTCATCTCACAATCACCCTACCATTACACATTAGCGTAAGTGCGTATAACCCGAACGGGTAGTAATATGCGGTGCTAATAATAATAGTAATAATAATAATAATAATAAGCAGAAAAAAACTTATACCATGGTTATCATTTAATTAAGAGTAAAATCTTATAATTTTCTTAGCCTAACATTCATGTATGCGGAGTGGCTGCATTTATTTATGTGGCATGAAAGAGGAAAAACATGTAGTGGATTTCCACCTTTTCACGTTAAAGGTATTTGACATTTAACCAAGACAGTTTTTCATCTGTCGCACATTTGTTGTATGTGCTACTCTAATAATATTTAAGGAGTTCTGTCATGTTGTACAAAAAATAAAAGGGTTATGTGACTAAATTTAATCGGGAAACGCTGCTATAGGTTCATGTTTATAACTTTAACCTTCATGTTGGTGTGAACCATATCTTGAAATAACAAACCACTTTATAAATACGCGGGCTTTCTGGAGGTCTGGAACTTGGCTCAGCTCTCCGGTAAGCACACTCTTTAATGCTAATATATTTATTGAATATGTCTGCAGGAAAAATGGATCTTCCTATAAATTATAAGTTTACAACATGCACAATTCTTAAAACGGCAGCTGGTCACATGATTTAAGTAGAAGTAAGCTGAGCATTAAATGCCTGATTGGTCCATCCACAGCTTGAAGTATTTAGTGTCACAAATGAATGTGCATAATTAATTAAATGTTAAGGCATTTGCTTAGAAAGAGGAGTATACACTAATATCTTAAAAAATCAAAATAGTATATCCACACCCAGTGGCTCCCTCCCGCAAATCAGACCTAAGCTTACTTAACCTCGTAGGTTATTTTAAAATTCAGATTTTCGAAAAATTGAAGAGTGTATAAGTGGTCATACAAAATTAGTACAACATAATTTATAAAGGTTTTTCTACAATCTACTTTTAACTAATTTTAGATTCACAATATAAATATGTGATGGTTAATTATCTTGGGTTATGATATAAATAATTATTTAGATTTGTTTTTGTTGGAGACACTGACTAAGATGCACGATCCAACCAATGCACCAATCACGAAAGGTGCTGTAGTAGCGCGAGTATCAAGAGTTAGCCAATCACATAGCTTTCACTTTTAACAGTTGTTCTTTTTTCCGCCAAAAACTGACCGCGTCGTTTTGTGCTCATGCTAACCCTTTTTGTGTTAATTATCCCACTAAGTGTATTTGTAGATTATATGTAATTCTCGGACGTTAATTTCGTGTACTCGACTTTAACCTTTGCTAACAGGTTATGGGCCCAGTACTCGTCGCGATAATTTTCGTGTGACCAATTGAAGATCGCGAAGCACGTAACTCTAACGGACACTGCGCTATATTGAGTCTCGAAAAACTCGTTAGTACGCTGCGAAGATGAACGCAACCGGCGTAAAGTTCGAAATTTTAAATAAAGAGAATTACGAAACATGGAAGCTACAGATGCGTGCAGTTCTCATAAAGAATTATGCATGGGACTATGTGAGCAGAACAATCCTGAAGCCAGAAGCGGTTGTAGCTGAGCCAGCGACGATTGAAGCCCAACGACGGTGGAGAGTAGCCGGCCTGAAGGCACAATCTGACACAGTGCTCGCCATGAACCCGTCGGAAATAAAACAGACTTAGGGCTGTGAAATCTCACGAGCAATTTGGGAAAAATTAGAGGGAATATACCAGTCCAAAAGGCCGGCACAGAAAGCTGCTTTGTTGAATAACTTGAGGTCCTTGAAATCACAAGTTGGTGGTGACATGCATGAACACTCTCGGTCTTTTTTCGACACGGTGGATAGGTTGGCAGAACTTGAAGTTAACATTAATCAAGAGCTGTTGGCAGTCATGTTTTTGTGCAGCCTACCGGAGAGATACAAAAATTTTCGTTGCACCATGTCATCACGTGACGCATTACCGCCTTTGGAGATGCTTCGAATCAAAGTTCCGGAGGAATTCGACGCGCGTACGGAAACGAGCCGGAACTCAACGAAAAACGCGATGTACGCGGGAAAGTCGGCTGGAAGTAATAGACGAGAAGAGCACAGATGGGAGAAATTGGACAAAGACTATGGTGCGAAAAAAGACTCGAAAATGAAGTGTTATAAGTGTAATGCAATCGGACACCGGGCGAAAAACTGTCAGAAGACAAGGAAGTCAAACGAACAATCCGCGAAAAACGTCGAAAGCGTGTGCCTGGGCGCGACGGACATGTCCAATAACGGTGCATTTCAAATAGGAAATAATGTGGGTCGTGTTAGCTGGTGTTTCAACAGTGGAGGCGCGGCTCACATGTGTGGGAGTATCGAGTCATTTGCACAGATCAGTCGGAACTTCGATCACGGAAAGCTAAATCTCGCTAACGGAACCTTCATGGACATCGAAGGAATCGGTACTGTGTCAATTGGGACGAGCGTGTGCGGTAATAAAAAGGTGATCGAGTTCAAAGACACATTGTATGTACCGGACCTACGTGTAATCTCATTTCGGTCGGGAAAGTTACCGACAAAAGACGCAAAGTGATTTTTTAGTGAGACAAAGGCCGAGATCATCGATCAGGATGACAACGTGCTGCTTATAGCAAAACGGGAAAACGGACTATATTATTTCCCAAAGTTGACCGACCAAGAATGCAGGAAAATCTAAGGCCTGGATGACGCCGCTATTACTCCAAGGAAGAATTCCATTGAGGATTGGCATTCTCGCATGGGACATCTTAATGTTAAATCACTACGCGAGGCTATCAAGATGGGATAGATTCGAGGAATCAACGTCGAGGACATCAACAAAGATTTTCAATGCAGCGTTTTTCTCCAGGGGAAGATGTGTCGCGCTGCATTTCCAAGGGTTTCAGAGAGAGTGTCAGTACTAGGCGAGCTCATACATTCTGACATTTGGGGTCCAATGCGAGTCGCTTCACACGGAAAGAAGCTCTACTTTGCTACTTTCATAGACGATTCTTTAGGACCCGCCTCGGTGGTGTAGTTGGCTAACGCACGAGTGTGTTTAGCTCGACTGCTGAAGACGGGGAGATCGAGGTTCGAATCTCGGTCGGGTGAACTGGGGNGTGGCGTAGTTGGCTAACGATCTTGTCGTGTTGAGCTCGACTGCTAAGGACGGGGAGATCGAGGTTCGAATCTTGGTTGGGTGAACTGGCGAAGGGGGGGGGGGGGGTTCCTAAATGGTTTTCCACTCTCCCTCCACGCAAATGCGGGTTCACTTCCTTTAATTCAACCTTCCCAATTTCTAATCCATTCCCGTAATTAGTACTTAGAGCGTATAACCCGAACGGGTAGTAAGACGCGGTGGCAAATAATAAAAAAGATTCTTTAGGATGGTGTGAGGTGATATTCATCGAGAAAAAGAACCAAGTGATGGACGAGTTTGATAGTTTCAGGGCATTCGTTAGCACCCAACAGGGAAAGTTGTGAAAGTGCTTACAGTCGGATAACGGGCGCGAATATGTCAACAATCAGTTATACGAACTGCTCCAAAAACACGGCATCTTGAGGTGTTTGACCGCACCTTACAACCGACAGCAAAATGGAGTTGCAGAGAGGAGAAATAGGACACTGATGGAGATGGCACGTTGCCTTCTAATTCAGTCCGGACTGCCACCGACTTTTTGGGTGGAGGCTGTCAACACCGCAAACTTCATACGCAATAGGTCACCAACAAGTAAACTAAAGGGAAGAACCCCGTACGAGGTTTGGTTCAGGAAGCCACCGGACGTGTCCATCTTTAGGATCTTTGGGAGTGAAGTCTTTGTCATGGACATAACGCCAGGCAAGGGGAAGCTGGAAGTACGATCACAGAAAGGCATCTTCATGGGTTATAGCTCAGAGTCAAAGGCGTACAGAGTATGGCTACCGGAGCAGAGGAAGATCGCGGTATCCATAGATGCAATTTTCATGGACAGGACTACGATCCACTCATTGAAGAGTTGGGAGGACTTCCTGCCACAGGACAAGTCCCCAAATTTTTCAGGTTGATTAGTTGATTTTAACACCACGGAAAATGAAGATCAACACGTCATGATCAACCTCTTTAATGGTCAAGAATTGCATCATCCGATCGAAGAGCCACTACCAGAGGCACGTTACGACGAGTACGAAGATGCTGAGGGTTTTCAAGGTTTTCCCCCAGATGAACCATTGAACGCTGTAATAAGAGGTCCAGGAAGGCCAAGGGTACTGTGGACCGGAAGTCCCGGAAGACCCCCAGAGTCTATGCAATGGCGAATCATGTCATCAAGGACGACTTCATTTTTCTGAGTGTAGTTCCAGTTGCTCGAGCAATGACAAGTAAGGATTCAACCGAATGGATGTTGGCCATGGCAATTGAAGTGGAGTCTATTCTCGCAAAGGACACATGGGATCTGGTGGACAGGTCAAAAGCATCAAGGGTGATCGGCAGTCGTTTTGTGATACGAAATAAGTTTTGGGACAAACGACTTTCTGGAGAAGCGCAAAGCCAGGATAGTGGCAAAGGGATATGCTCAACAGTACGGCAGGGATTTTTACGAGACGTATGTGCCAGTTGCACACCTAGATTCAATACGGTTGGTTGTTGCATTTGCAGCCTAGAACAATATGCACATACGCCAGTATGATGTGGAAACAGCATATTTAAATGGGAAACTGGATGAGGAGGTATTCATAGAGGTACCAGATCGTTTTGAAGAAGTCCTAGAGCACATTGTGAGCAATAACGTACGCAAGTATCAGACCGTCAGCAGTGCGAGAGGCACACTAGACAAGTTAGGAACAGGTAACAGGGTATGCTACGTAAAGAAGGCTCTGTATGGCCTAAAACAAGCTGGTCGTGCCTGGAACA
Organism: Timema poppense; assembly: GCA_902141375.1. NCBI lineage: Eukaryota > Metazoa > Arthropoda > Insecta > Phasmatodea > Timematidae > Timema > Timema poppense. Next base: position 83,444 of record CABFOV010001415.1, read on the forward strand.
AACGTCTAGATGAAGAGTTGCGCACCATGGGCGCGAAACCCACCAATGGGGACCCGTGTGTTTATATAAGGCATTGGAACGAAGAGATCATGATCATCATCTACGTCAACGACATTTTGATAATATTTCGTAACCTCGAAGAAACCACCCGTTTCGGGGACAGACTTGGAAAGATGTTTGTTATGAAGGATCTGGGTGATCTGAGGCGCTGTTTGGGCATGGATTTCTCCAGAAACGGCGATGGGATATTCGTAAGTCAAAAGACGTACATAAATTACATTCTTCAACGCTTTGGTATGTAAGATTGCAAGCCTGTTTCAACCCCACTAGACGTCGGGACGAAGCTGGCAAAGGGTGAGGCATGGTAAACTTCAGATGGTGAGAGACCCCCATACCGAGAACTAGTTGGTTGCTTGTTTTATTTGTCAGTGGCTACACGCCCGGACATAGCTCATGTAGCAAGTGTGACAAGTTAATTTAACAACTGTTTCAACGGTACTCATTGGGGTGCAGCAAAGAGGGTGCTTTGGTACCTCAAGGGCACTGCTGACCAGGGAATCTCATACAAGCGTGGGGAAAGTTCATTGATGGGCTACGTATATGATGACTGGGGAGGATCATTTGATGACCGGCGTTCCTTTACAGGATATGTTTTAGTCATGAATGGATGCGCGATTACCTGGGATTCGAGGAAGCAACAGACTGTCCCGTTATCTACCAGGGAGGCTGAATACATGGCCCTGAGTGAAGCAGCAAAGGAAGCCGTGCACCTTCGGCGTTTCCTGCTCGAGCTTGGAAAGGAGGAATTTGGACCACTTAAACTGCTCAATGACAATGTTGGGGTGCAGAGGCTGGCAACCAATCATGTCTTCCATGCACGAAACAAATACATTGACATTCGTCACCATTTTGTACGAGAAACTGTTGAGTCGAGTCAACTGTTGCTGGGACACGTGGCATCGGAGGAGATGCCGGCCGATGTATTAACCAAGGCTTTGACGAAATCAAAGCATGGGCACTGTGTATGATCTCCTGGGACAGATCAGGGCACCCGATGAGTCTTCAGTTGTTGTCTCGAGGGGAAGTGTTGAAGACACTGACTAAGATGCACGATCCAACCACTGTATCAATCACGGAAGGCTCTGCAGTAGCGCAAGCATCAAGAGTTAGTCAATCACATAGCTTTCACTTTTAACAGTTGTTCTTTATTCGGTCAAAAACCGACCGCGTCGTTTTGTGCTCACGCTAACCCTTTTTGTGTTAATTAGCCCACTAAGTGTATTTGTAGATTGTATGTTCGTCTCGGACGTTAATTTTGTGTACTCGACTATAACCTTTGCTAACAGTCTTTCTAAAAAAATGCATTAAAATATTTAACTAATAACTCGTGTTGAGCTCGACTGCTAAGGATGGCCAGCACTTTGATAAAGAAAATTGAAATTGAATTATTATTATTATTATTATTATTGTGACATTGAATGTTATAATAAGTGTTCTGTTAGGAAGGAGAGTAATTACCTAAGGTTGATGTTAGGCGCTTGTCTGGATTTGGTGATATATTGATGGGCCAGTTCCCATATTCTAAGTTGTGAAGGGTTGCATATTTCTTTGCTCAGGGATTTGACCACCTTGGTTGTGTAACAGTGATTAAGGTCCAGATTATGGGTTTCGGCATGTGATGCTACAGGCTTATCTTTATTTTTCATTTTTGTGTAATGTTGATGACCATTCATTCTACTTTTTAGTGTTTCTGTTGCGAGACCAATGTATTGTGCTTGGCACTGGTTACATTCCAGTTATTAGATGAGGTTTTCAGAATCACAAGTATGGTGGCCTTTTATAGGATAATTTATTTTAGTTATGTTGCTGGAGAATGAATTTGTTGGTTTATGTATGGTTCAGGTTTTGCATGGGGTGTGGTTGCAGGGAAATGAACCTGATATTTGTTTGGGTTCGGGTTCAATAGTGGGGTCTGGCAGATTGAGTTTCACAAGTAAGTTGTGTAGATTGGCTGGTTACTTTTGGATGCCCCTTAAAGATATTTTGTTTAGTGGTGGAGAATTGTAATATGGGGAAATCTGATTTCAAGAGAGTGTTTAAATTGTGGAGTCCAGGGTGGTATGTAGTGACCAGAAAGATGATGTTTGTTCCTGTTGATGTTGTGGGCCTGCAAATTTAGATCTGTCTATTTGACTACACACTAGTGCTTTGGGGTAGCCTCTGTTTATTAAAGCATGTTGCAGTTTTTTGATTTAGCATTAATGCATGGGCCAGAATTGTTTGGGATGCGATTATGAGCCCCTTTTTCCTGCAAGATCATTTCTGTTGCTAAAGATATCGTCCCTTCCTTGACATGGTTTTACCTGAGCTGCTGGAGGACGTCCCATTGCTTGTGCAACAGAGGATGTATTAGTGTGATGGTGCCCTTGCACACTATGGGGCACAAGTGTGGCGACTACTTAATGAAGTCAACTGTAACCATTGTATGGGGGCACGAGGGCTGGTGAAATGACCACCAAGGTCATCAAACCTCACACCACTTTATTTTTTCTTGTGAGGTCACATCAAAGCATTAGTGTACCCACTTGATAACCCATTTCTGTCGCCCGAGGACATTGTAGCACAAATCCATATTGTGGTTACAACAGTTGATGTCGATATTCTTCACCACGTGCACCAAAGCCATTTACCATTTAGACAAATAAATGGCCATGCGAGGATCAACCTTCGAGCACCTAATGTAAACTAACATATGCTTATTCGCTTGATGTAAGTTTCAGGCACAGCGTTGCCACATCACCCCTCACTAACTTTAATGTCATTTTTCTCAAAAGGTATGGGGAGAACAGGTTTTTTGCAAAGTGTGGTTTTGACTTATATTTACCCAATTAATCATGAGGTACTGTCCATATCCGCAAATTACTTCTCAACCTGTATAATACACACACACACACGTGTACGTCCACACTCATAAGAACAACATGGAATTGATTTTAAGAAGTCTTATGCCAGGCCTCCACCGTGGTTCGGATTCCACGTTAAACTGTAGGTCCTCCATTTCATCTCACAATCACCCTACCATTACACATTAGCGTAAGTGTGTATAACCCGAACGGGTAGTAAGACGTGGTGCTAATAATAATAATTAAGAAGTCTTAGATATTCAAGAGATTCTGGAGAATATGTCTTCCTCAACAGTCAAATTAGGTCAGAAATTATTCAATATTAATTTTTTTAGTTCTATTCTGAAGTGGCTGCAAAGGTTGTTTATGTCACTTCCATATTAGTTGGCCACAAGTGTGAGGTTAGTATTTCAAAATACTTCAAAATTTTGGAATATTCTTCTTGACAAATATCACACACTTTAATTCCATGCCCTGGAAAGGCTATGCAAAATCTTGCCCTTAAATTGTCCATAGTGTTGCTCAAGAAGTGCAACTGATCCAGTTTAATAATTGATATAACGGACTCTCAGTTATCTCCATGCCATGAAATACCCCACTATCAGCTACTTTTATAGGTTCTTTAACTTTTCCCCCTGATCTGAAGTTCATTGATTCAATAATTCATATTATACGATGTTTCATGTTTTACCTTTTAACGTTTAAAGAATCAGGGCCATGCCTTGGCTGGTAAAAATGTACTTGAGCACTGACCTGGATCGCCTTGATTCTACTACAGCACTGTTCTCACTCTTTCTTTCTTCTTCTCTATTTATTTCTTTCTCTTACACACATTCTGAACTTTTCCCTCCCCCTTATCTGTGAGAAAGTAATTTACTTTGAAATATTTTAATAATATAAAAAATGAACATAAAATTGACTACCAAAACTCTTTATTCACAAATAGATGGAAAAAAATACTATTAACTTTGCAAATGTTATAGTTTTGTAAGTACAGATTACATATTAGTACAAAATAAACTACACCATGGAGATTGCCTATTTAAAAAAAATTACAGTAAATCCCCTTACAAAAACTCAAACCCTCTGTGGATGTCAAAGAGGTAATTAAAGCATGTATTATTGAATTTTTATAGAACTTTTTAGTAGATACAAAATATGAACGATAAGGGACACGAGTTAATTGCCTCCAAAATATAGCAAACACTGAAGATGATAGCAACGATATAAAGAAAAACTACACAACAGACTCAGCCAAGAGCTCTCCAACAGCAGTCGTATTACAACAAAAACTCACCAGTGAACAGGAATGCATCCAGTCACAATTCGTGGATTTCAACATTGGGAGGGTTGCATCTGGGGAGGAAGGGAGAGGGGTACTACTGGAGGGTCTGGGGGGTATGGAATTTAAAAAATTTAAACCCTAAAAGTGTCTTTTTAAGGTCATCCTGAGCTTCTGAAAATAAGATATTAAGTAAGAAATCTCCTTCCCCCACCACTCATAAAATTATACATATTCTTAACTTGCAAATGTAAAGATCACTATTACTACACTGCTATAATAATTGCGATTTGCGAACACAATTATTACAGCCCAACAAAAATTGTGCGCCGCATAACACTTGGCTGGACACAGAAACTGGCTGTCTGTGCTGCATTACAGAACAGTCCATATAAGTGCCAAATCACGCGACCCTCAAACTGGAGCTCTCTTCCCAATGACCACCGCAAGTGCATGCACCATATAGCCATCTGGACTGCTCGAGGCTACAGCCCGGCACGGAGAAATAACATTGAGTTTCTACTTTCTACCCCATTGCTAGGTAGGCGCGCAGAATAAGGCTGTAGTGTGTAGCAATCATAAATGATTCAGAGGGTTTTTATTGTAATGTCTAAGCAGCCAGCAGCTAATACCATGATGATCATGATTATGCTGTTATTCATAAATAATTCAGATAATACAGAGAGGGCTGCAGCCTTATCGTAAGAATGCTATTAAAAATTATTTGTCAGTTGTCTCGTTTCTTTCCAAATATGTATAATCTGTAAACATATTATGATTAGTTGAAATTCAATCAAAGTGGTATTAAAATTTTGGTGGAATTTGTTTTATTGGGTTTTAATATTATTTTATATTTAATCTCCATGGTGTGAGCCCGCAAGTGAGCTATACCAACCAAGCAGCCACCACCGTCAGGGATGATAGTGGCAACATTTACTAATAAGAATTTCATGTGGTCAGCACAACAAAACCTCTGACCATCAACCTCAGTTTTCTAAACCTGAGATGCTACTTTAATATTCAAGTAGCTCCTCATTTATCCTCACAAGGTTGAATTTGACCTCAATCCAAGGTATAAGGACTATTCTAAATAACCATAAAAGTCTGAACATTTTTAATTGGGGCTCAAAGACATAAGGTAGGAGGGAGCAAGAAGTAAAAAAAAAACTCTTTTAGATGACGTATAAAATTGAAATTGTCAAGGAATGTAGATTGATTCCTCCAAATAACCGAATAAGAGTTAAGTATTTTATATTTGTTAAAGAGGGCTGAGAAAATGGTGCTATCAAATATACATCCTCCATTTCTTGTTTGAATCTCAAGATTTATTTTTGAGTTTACCAATATTTTTTTATGCCTGGCACTATGATAAAATACAATAATCTTTTAAATATGGACCCATGTTGGAAGATGGGAATTCTAACTTGAGTAATGTCTAAGGATATTTGTCTTTGTTTATGGATGTATTTTTGTTTAATAGTGTAAGGTAATTTCTAAGTGTAACCAAACCAAGTCAAAGTTATTATTTTATTCATTAAATGATTTTGTTATGCTCAATCCTCTCTTTCAATGCAATTTTTTTCCATAGCCACATGACTGTGTTATATCACTATTTATTGTCTTATAAAACTAGATAAAATTAACTCACTTTTATCTAATGTGTAATCTAAATTTGAAATAAAGGAAACATTAAGTGCATTAAGTTTTTCTCTATATATTTATATTATGAAAATTGAAAAATGACACCTGGACATGGGAATTGAACCCGGGATTCGAGGTTTTTTGGCTGAGTTAGATTCCCATGTCTAGGTATCATTTTTCAATTTACATAACATGATATCTAGATACGAGTAAATCCTCACTAAAAAACAAATATAATAGCTTTGGCTATTTGATTTTATAATTATATATTTCTCAGATAATTCGACGTTCCAGCCTAGATGAGAAAGTCTTATGTGTGGTGAAGCATCGTCAAGGTCACAAGTGTCCTACAGCTTGGATTGTGGTGGTGATGGTAGCGTGGGAGGGAGTGCCTTCACATGAAGCTGATCGTGTTTATAGTTTGTTGGCTCATAAGCTAAACAGGTACTCCAAAATGATGCTCTTAAACTACCTCATTTTTGCCCAGCATTTGAAATTTACCCAATTACTTTGCAAATTGAATTATTATTTCATTGCTACCTAATTATAGATTATCATGCTTATTCCAATGATGTGAGACTTAAGCCCGCACTATGAAAATAAGTGGCTTTTATAATCATTTACAGGAATCTAATTGTAAAAATAGTATTATTTGTATTAGAAAAGATAATTATTAGGCTAATATATTTCTAACACACATTAGAAATTTAAGCATAAGCTAGAAGTGTATATACGATAAATGTGTGTAGCAATGATTAAACTGTCCAACACCTTAATTTATTTGGTAGCATGTCCACCTACTGAACTAGAATTTCCAGGTTCAATTCCTGGCATGATTGATACAATGATTATTGGCAATATTTGGTTGTTCTCATGATCATTGATGAGTTAACCACCTACTTTGATGGGCATGCGGACTTGAAGTTAGGCTCATCTAGTCAGGTTTGCAGCTGATAAGCTACAGTCAGTCGGTTCAGAAAGTTCATCTTATATCTGTTATTATTTTAAATTAATTTCTAGATTAAATTGTTGATACATAAAAAGATGACCAAACTGTATGATTCTATTACTTAACATTTCTATTTTAATAATGCAATAATACAATATTAGTTAATCTGATAATAAATCATATACTTTTCTAAAACAATCATAATGAATACAAGTTTACCTTACAGTGAAAATGTATACAGCAATTTAAAATGCTTACCAAAAAAAAATCAAGACTGAAAAAATATTATTGACTTGATTATTTCTTATGATGGTTTGTATTGTTTAGAAATCACATGCATATTGTTAATTTAATTATTTCTCTATTCCTCTAATATGCTATAGTATCTCAGTGTATGTGTGGATATTTTTTAATAGTTGGTATATGTGTAGCTTATAATAAAATCTTTTTTGTTAACATCCCAAAAAGTTAGTTTTTTTTTAATTCAAGATTTTATTCAGAATTAGACTAAAATGTGTGTTTACATAATAGTGGAAAAACTAATGTTTTAACAGTTTTTAAGGCACATTTAAAGTATCCAAGGCCATAATAAGAGAAGAGGTTTCACTCTAAAATTATTGTTAATGTTGTATTTTGTATCATTTCTCATTGAATAAGCTATTAGTTTATTGGAGTTGTATAAAATTAATAACACTTATAACAATGATTATGTTTAAAATATTTAATGCTTCAATGGAGATTTTATACTAAAAAAAAACTCAACTTTTATTTTTTTTTGCAGTAGGGCTACTTAAACATGATCTACCACAAGTAGGAACCTACCAACTTTGTATACAGACTATTGCATTTTGTTATGTTAAGTTACAAGAATAATACAGGCATCCAAAAGGGAAATCAATTTTTAAAAATCCTGAATAGCATTTATTTCTGATGAGCATAGTAATTTTAGATATTGAATTGCAATAATAAAGTATCTTAATTTTAAAATAGGTACTGGCAGACCTCCATACATCAAAACAATGGTTAGATAAAATAACTCAATATATAGAAACTTCAATGTATAGAAGCTTTGACATTTTAGAAACAATCTTTTTAATAAATGATATTGTGTAGTCTATTGTATTTAGAAATATTTTCTCATCCTTGCACTCATTATAATTGAATATGAATCACATTATATAAAAGTTATGTTGATAAAAATAATTATAACAAACCAGAAAAAAAAGTGTTGAACACACCTTAAAATAACATGTACAGTAGTATTTAAAAGTGATTTATATTTGTGTGAAAAACTTTCTAATGTCTGGTTGCACAATACATTTTGTTTAGGATTCATCATAAAAGTGTTCACAATTATTAAGTATGTGAAATACACAATCTAGAACATTTTTGGTGAATTGGAGACCATGACGTATTGTGTTAAACTCGGCCAAAATTTATTTTTTAGAAGGCCTAAGAGGATGAACATAATTTATAGAGGAGGAAGGCTTCTTGAGAAAATGAGTTAGAGCTGTGTGGAGACAATACCACCCTGCTAGGTGACCCTTCGGCGTCACAATGACCTTGACCAAACATATCCTTCTTCCTCGTGCACTTCTCAGTTCTATTTTTTTTTTCACTTGTTTTTCTTATACTATTGTCATTATGAGGAAAAAATCCTGACTCGTCTTGAAAAAAATTTGATGTATAGAATTTTTGTTCGACATCTAGAAACAATTTTTCTATGTAATGTAACAATGATTCACCAAAACTTAAGATACATAAAGAATTTCAATACACGAAAGTTTGATAAATGGAGGTCCCACTGTACTTTATCTGCTCTCATTTCTTTCAACCAAATACTTGTAAATTTAAGCAGTTTATCAACCTGAAAACAAAAGTCAAGGCCTTAGGCCAGTTTTATGGATCCATTCCTATTTGTATCTTACAACAAAATAAGTATTTTGTCCATTAAAAATTTGAATGGATAAAATTTAAATAATCCGGTTCATATAAAAGAGCTTAATTACTGTTAGGGGTTTGTATCAAATAAATTTTGTATAAATTAAAAATTAAGTACTTAAGCTAACAAAGGCTCCAAAAAAATACACTTTCTAATCCAACATAATCACTAGTGTTAAATATAACTCTATAGTAAAAAAATTAAAAATAATTTCTTTGTTACAAATATTTAAATATTCCTATTAAGAGTTGATTGTTTCTTCACAAGTAGGTATGGATTACCGACTACACGCCGTTGTGCCACCAATGAGCCCCGCACATGTGCTTGTCAAGGCTTGGACCCAGATACTTGCGGAGCCTCATTTTCATTTGGCTGCTCTTGGTCCATGTATTACAATGGTTGCAAGTATGCAAGAAGCAAAACAGTTCGAAAATTCAGATTGTCAGTCAGATCTGAAGTAAGATATTATACAAATTACATGATTTAAAAACATATCTTTTTTGTATTTCATTTTTAACATAAATCTAAGAATTTTTTTTATTGGATGTGTCTTTGCTTCCCAACTAAAATGTATTGTAAATAATATGTTTATTATTTTTTAATACATTCAAATTTTACTAGTTTGTTTAATATACAGGTTTTTGATATATGTTAGCAAATTATTTGATAGATTAGTGTTGTAATTAAGTGGAAACATGGTTTAGTAATAGTTTTTTTCAATTTATATTTGTTCATACTGGATGCTTAGTGTTTTAAAGAAAATGTCAACCTAACACTATAGGATTGATCAAAATCAAGTTTGTCTTTTTCTATAAAGTGCTTTAACTATTTTATTTTTTACCTAGAAGATCTATAGCATTTCTTACAAATAATATTTTAGGAAGTCTTGGAAAATATTGACAACATTAATTAACATTTCAAAGCTAAACAGTATTAATATTTCATTTACAAAGAACTCCATATCTATGGATTAAATAATCAAGCTATTATGGTCGTTAAGTACAGTTATAGCCACATCTAAATATAATATTATTGTAGTATTAGCAACATAAAGCCAGATTGAGTCAAAGGTGGCTGCATTATCTGTTAGCTTGCAATTTCAATTGATCACCCAAATGCAGCTGAGGATTCCTGCTTGTCAGTCACAGACTGCCTTAAAATATGAGTGAATAAAGACCCTAGGTATGAAACGATTCCTGGATAGCTCATTGGCAAGAGAATGGCATACTAAGCTAAAGGTCCTGGGTTCTAGACCTGTATCCAGGTGTCATTTTTTATTTAAAGGAAAGGATAATTAGCTGTGACTACTATAACTGTAATTGGTAACTATAATAACTTGTATATTTAATCTGTAATGATATGCACATACAATTCTTATTGTTTTACTGACAGCATTTAGTTCTCGAGTCGTAAGTGGCTGAATCATCCAATAGCTCGAGATCTTAATGGTCCCTCATATGTACCTGACGATTTCCTCTCATCCATCACAGTGATTGCCTTAAAAATAGATGTGTTTATATGATTGAAGAATGACCCTGGGCATGGGACGACTCAAAGACAGCTCAGTGGTAAGAGCATTGATGTAATAAGCCTGAGGTCCTGGGTTCATTTCCCGTGTCCAGGTGTCATTTTTCAATTTAAAGACTACTCCTTATATATGATATCAATATTTACAAAGTATTTTATAAAGCTTAACTGTGGAACTATTATTAAAATCAAACTCTAATCATGTCTGGTGATAGCCAATTTATATATAAGTAACCAAAATTATAATTATTGTCGGTAACTGAACAGGTTTAATTCCATTGAAAAGTAAATTATTGAAACTGTTAAGGTAGTATACTTTAGATATTAAGAATAATATCTAAGAAACTTAAATTTGAATCGTTGTGAGGCCAAGATTTGATCTTCAATGTATAATCGATAGTTAAAATCATTTGATAGTGTCCATCACTATTTTAAACTGACTGAATTAACAAAATAAAATGGCTGCCAATGCCATTCACTGTGCCTAAAACAACCTCCTCGAATGGGTAGTAAGACCTTATACATTCATTACTAGATTCAAAATAGAACATAAAACTTCTTGAAAACTGTAGTAAGTAAAGAATGTGTTTACATAAATGTATAGACTTTTTAGAAATTCAACACCTGATTTTGGTGACCTGGTGGTCTAGAGGTAAGGTGTCGAACTTCTGTGCTGGGGGTCTGGGGTTCAATCCTCGGTCCCGGCACAGATTTATCAGGTTACCAAATCCTTCCTTCACCTCTGACAAGAAGTGTATTAATAACAACTTGTGAATGTGGGGAATGCCAGGCCTCCACCATGGTTCGGATTCCACGTTAAACTGTAGGTCCTCCATTTCATCTTACAATCATCCTACCACTACACATTAGCGTAAGTGCGTATAACCCGAACGGTTAGTAAGACGCGGTGCTAATAATAATAATAATAATAATAACACCTGATTTTAAAAAACAAAATTTCTTTCTACCAATAAGAGCTATTTTTTATAGGTGCGGCTTGGGAATAAGATGTCACATGGAAGGAATTGTTGTTAAGTTTAATATATTTCATTTTTTAAAGTGATTATTTAAGCCTAAATACAAATAGACTAATTTATATTCAAATAATACATAAGATTTTAATGTTTCTTGTAGCGTTTCAACGGTTTTTCTCTTTCCTTTTAAGATGAGTGATGATGTACTTCCATTAGATACGAGAATTACTCTGCCCTTAGTGTTAGCTGCAGATAATATGAATCTAAATCCCCTAAACCTATATACCTGAGAAATTTAGAAAGGAAGTATGACTGAACAGCGGTGCTAATTCACATACAGCAGTGCTGGTGCCAGCAACTAATATTCTCCCTATGTTTTACTTTTATAAATCTTTATTAATAAAAATAAGAGTTTGTCTGTCATGAGCATTGTGCAATATCCATCTCCCACAGAGGTTTGAAATTAAAAAACTAGTAGCCCCTGTGCATGAACATGCGCACCTTGAATCAGGAATTTTTAAATTTTGATTCGATTATTTAAAATTAATTAAAATAATAGATATATATGTTATATTAATACCACAGTACAGGTTTAGTAATACATTTCATACAGCTATGCGATGCAGGTTATGATAAACCATGTGCATGAACATGGCCACCTGTATAGTGGGAATTTTAAAATTAGGATTATATCTACACTTTATCCCATTTAACTATTTTACCCATTTACCCATTTTACACTTTGTACCCTTTTTACTTTCTCGCTATATTACAGGTAGAGAAAGTATTGTGATCATCAAAAAAATCAGACTTGAGATTTTGATGAATTTCAACGTATCCCCTGAATCCGAAAATGTGGTTTTAGAATTTCTGTCTGTCTGTACCTCCGACCAGTGCCTAAACTATTTTAACGATCGGAATAAAACTAGCTATCAAGGGTTTTCATAGGATTGCACCAAGGAATTTTTGGAATTGGATATCCAACCCTAAGATTAAGGATAGTTTACTGAAGAGCAAAAAGAGAAAAAGTTGATTTTATCAAAATCGGCTCTCAATGATTTTGATTAAATTTCATTTTAAAAATTTATAAATATTCCAAACAAAAAGGCTACTCTCAATATTTCAGCAAAATTACTTTAAGGGCTCTGGTCAATTGCTTTAGTTCTCATATTTTATCATATCTCTGAAACTATTTGAGATATGAAATTACTTATCATTGCAGATATGTAGATCTATTTATAATACAAATATTTTATTCAAAACATATTTTTATAAACCCAATAACTATCAAGCCATACACAAATATATATATTTTTTATCTTTTCGAACACCAAAGGTAAAATATTGCGACAGTAATGAAACATGAAAATGCTTTTAGGGTACCTGCAGAAGCGGAAATGTTTGTATCTCGTCTACTATTTGAACTACTAAATAATTTATCATTGCAAAATTGTAGTACTATTAAAAATAAAAAACTTTTATATTAAATATATATTTATAAATCCAACAGTTTCCGAGATATTGGCAAATATATTGATACAATTTTGTGAGCTTTAGTTGTAAAGAGAAACTACTTAAGTTTTAACGCAATAATTTTCTTTCTTTCAACCTCTTTGAGGAAATGCTTGTACAGCAATGATCTATCTCTCTCATTTTAGATTCAATAGTCAATATTTTACCAATTTTACTGGTAAAAATTTATAAATGGGGAATTTAATAGCATTGCAATAACCATAAGATGTGCAACCCTAGATAAAATGTAAAAAAAATTAAGCTAGAAGTCGACATTTTAATACAAAGTGTTGACCCAATATCAATATTTTTACTTTCTCGCTCCCTTACACGTAGAGCAAGTATTGTGATCGTCATACACATTAAATTTTAGTTTTTGATGGATGTCCACGTTTCATGCTTCCCCCTTACCCCTCGAACATTAAATAGTGGTTTTTGCAACGTCGTCTGTGTGTCTGTCTAACCCTAAAATTAAGAGCAGTTTACTAAAAAGTGAATAGAGAAAAATTGGTGTTAATGATTTTGATTAAAATTCGTATCTCGATAAATCAAATGGCTTTTTTCATTTTCCCATGAAAATGAATTTGAGTTATTTACAGTACCAAAAATGTCTATATCTCCACAACTATTTGAGATACTAAATAACTTATCATTGTAAAACTTTAGTACTATTAAAAATAAAAAACTTTTATTTGAAATATATATTTATAAAACCAATATTTTCTGAGATATTGTCCAATATATTAAAACAATTTTTTGAGCTCTAGTTGTGAAGAGATACTACTTAAGTTTAATCACAACACTTCTCTAATGCTATAAAGTAAGCAAATAAGTAAGTCTTTCAAGAAGTTGATGTTTTTCCTTTAACCTCTTAGGGGAAATGTTTGTACAGCATAGGGATGAATCCAGGATTTTTGTGAGGATGTGAGCGGGAGAGACACGGGTGATCCCATCGGGATCGAATCTAGGCAGCGGGGGTGGAGCACCTCAAGAAATTTTGACATAAAAATATTTCAAAATTTGATAATAAATCTTTGAGTAATTTTTCAATGTAGCACTAAACTTGAGAATAATCCTCTAATGAAGGGTATAACTCGAAATTTTCGATTTGTATTAAAATTTATTATAAGCAAATATCAAGAATATTAACAAATAGTGATTATTAAGAGGGAAATAATTTTAAACATTATAACAATTATTATATAAATAGTTTTTTTAAACTATTCAAACAATCAAACTTTAACTCCACTTTATAGTATAGCTAGTTATTTCCCATTATAAATTGAAATTTTATCACTAAGCCATACTAGCATGTTATGTGTGTGGTATTATTCAAAGATTAAGTTTAAAGCACAGTATTTGAAAATAAGTTATTTTAAATATATTTATTTATTATTAATCGTTGAAATAGTAATGATAAAAATGATAAAATAAATTTCAGCTTAAACAAGGTTTGTGCGGCAAGGTGAGAGGTGCACAACTTAAATTTGGGTTAGTTCATTAATGCCAAATTTCACCACCTTAAGACTTAATGTGATTGTCTAAAGTATTTATAATAATTATTGAATATTATTATTATCATTTAATAATATTAGCATTAAAGATTAAAAAAATTAAATCTGATTAGTGAGCTAGTATAACATGACAATAAAACTAGTAGTTACTTAAACATTTATTTAATTGGCTTAATTTCTTCAATGCCACCTCCTGGATGAGGCCCAGGTACAGCAATGATCTATCTCCCTAATTTTGGACTCAATAGTAAATAATTACATATTTAATTGGTCAATATATATATAAGAGAAATTTAGTAGCAATGCTATAACCATAAGATGTGCATCCCCTAACAAAATGCCTAAAGTTTTATCCAGAAGTCAAAATTTTAATACGAGGGGTTGACCATTGGTAACCTAACATAGATTTTTTTTATTGGTACAAATATACAAATGAAAACTTTTACTTTTTAAAAATAGAATTATAAAATTTAAAACCACGAGTTAAAAAATGTTTTGTGTACGCATAGAGCAATTTGTTCTCGGGTTCGCTAGTGTATATTATATTACAAATTTTGAGTAAATATCTCCATTTTTAACAATGGAGCAAGAAAAGCTGTGCGGAGTTTCGTACAATTTATATCTTTAAATAAAGATAATATTAGATTTAAACTACTTCTGTGGCGTCGCCCTTACTCTTCCTAGAAGACTAAGGCTGGCGCACAATAAGAAAATTAAACTAAAAAATAACAAGGTAGCAAAATTTGCAGGGGGCGGTGAGAAAAACAAGATATAAGTAAACAGCCTGTTTACTAATAATGTCCTTGACTTGTACTCAAAAATATTTAGGACGCCAAGAAGGATAACAAAGGCAGAAAACTAAATTATGACGAAATGTTTCAAAAAATAACATGGTGTAGTTTTATTGATGTTAACAAAAAATTTGAATAGGATACATAAAATGGAAAATGAGTTATTCATACAATGTACAGTTTAGAGAGGCTATTTGTATATGATAGTAATATAAAAAAAAATAAACAATGGACTCTACAGGCCCGCAAGGCTAATGAGTTAAATTACGGAGATATTTACTATACAAAATATGGTCGTCGAAAACAAATTTACTCATTCCGAGTGATAACATTGAATTTTTGCCATATGGGCCAAAAGGTTAAACGGAGCCAGTGATATCATTACTGAAACTCATTGAAAACATTGAAAACATTGAAAACTTCCATTTGCCTGGTTAACCGAGTTTACCATAAACATTATACGGAAATACCGCATTTGATACCTTCTAAAACATACGACCAATTTGTACTTTAAATATTTGTAACTGTTCTAACTTGACTTTTGAAAAGTTACGTACATCAGACTTATTTACATTTCAAAAGATTCTATATTAACATTATGAATGTTACG
Source organism: Timema poppense (assembly GCA_902141375.1). NCBI lineage: Eukaryota > Metazoa > Arthropoda > Insecta > Phasmatodea > Timematidae > Timema > Timema poppense. Next base: position 99,089 of record CABFOV010001415.1, read on the forward strand.
TGGTGACTCTACATCTGACAATTTAGAACTGCAAAAGATTCGACCTTAACATTTTGAAAATTACATAAAGTTTATACCTCTGACATGTTTATACTCCACAAGAATTTAAGTTAGCTCTTTGAAAGTTACGTGGTAACTCTACCTCGGACAAATTAATACTTTGAAAGATTCGTACTTAACATCTTAAATGTTACGTGGTGACTCTACACCTGACAAATTTAAACTGCAAAATATTTGACTTAACATATTTAAATAATATCTGTTGAAGAGTTTTATTCGTACCTAAAAAACCCAAGGACTGGTCCAAGGGGACGGCCCTGCCGAGAGAAGTGAAGTCCTCCCGGACAATACAAGCATATATACGATTATACCAGCTCAGAGAGGGGGATAAGGGGTGACAACAAACATAGGGATAACAAGACACATGATGGGAGGGAGGGGATAAAATTGTATCAAACGTGGAGCTAAAATTAACATTCTGGACGTATTACACATTTACGGCGCATGCCCACCACACACCCCTTCACACCCCGCCACGGGGGAATAGAGCATTTTACTCTTTCAGTGTTTACACCGCGTTCAGACGAACAATGTTTTTTGTGGAAGGAGGACGCCATTATTCTTTCGTGTGATAACCAGTCAGTCGGCGCAGCACAGTGGGGGACTTTTGGTGAGTTTCTTGCACTTAGACTTTTTTCTTGGAGCATTTGTTCCAATAAATGCTACACTTCTTACCCCTTATGTCCTTTTTTGCACATATTACAACTTTTTATCCTAAAATAGGTCTCCAGGGCTATTGCTAAAAGGTATAAAAAATGCAAAAAAGTCAATGCCAAATTATATAAAATCAATAAAGGTCAATAACACCAAAATAGCAAAAATTTCAAAAATGTCAACAACAAAAAATGGTAAATATGGTAAAAAGTAAATTGAATAAAAATAAAAAGGGTTCAAAGGTTAAAAAAGTTAAAAAGAGTAAATAAATAGATTAAATATTACAAAACTCTTCACAGACTTTCACGCTCTAATAGTTAAAGATTTGATATTTAATCTAAAATCGTAATATAATGTAATAACAAACAATATACACTAGCAAACCCAAGCATAAATTGCACTATAATTACGTAAAACATTATTAGAATTCCGATTTTAAATTTTATAATTTTATTTCTTAACAATTAATGTCCTCATTTGTATGTTTGGACCAATAAAAAAACTTATATTGAGTCCACAAGGGTCAACATTTCATATTAAAATTTAGACTTCCTGTTAATACGTTAAGATGCTTATAAATACCTTATCTGTATTAAAGATCTTTAATACAGATGGGCTTGTTAATTTAAATTATTATATATATAATATATTGTATATCACATTATAGTTTCTCTTAACCATTTCCATTTCTATCATTCATTCCAATAAAAACTGTAAATGTTGACTTTTGAGTCTAAAATGAAGGAGATAGTTAATTGTTGTACAAACATTCATCCTAACAGGTTAAAGGAAAGATAATATAAACTTTTTGAGAGACTTACTTATATTTAATTACTCTATGGCATTAGAGAATTATTGAACTAAAACATAAGTAGTATCTCTGTACAATTAAAGCCCATATAATCATATTAAGATATTTGCCAATATATCAGAAACTATTGGTTTTATAAAAATATATTTCATATAACATTTTTTTATTTTTAATAGTGCTACAATTTTGCAAGATATTTAGGATCTCAAATAGTTGAGGAGATATGGAAGTTTCCAGTTTTATAAAAAGTCATTTTCGTGGGAAAATGAAAATAGTTATTTTGTTTATAATCTCAATCAACCTCTAGATATGAGTTTTAATCAAAATCGTTAAAGTCGATTTTGAGAAAATCTTTTTTTATCTTTTCGCCCTTAATTAAACTAATCTTAACTTTAAGGTTAAACAGACACACAGACAGACGGCATTGCAAAAACCACTTTTTAGGGTTTGGGTCATCATGATACTTTGACATCCATCAACATCTGTGGTTGGATTTTTTTTTACGGTCGCAATACTTTAACTTTCGAAAAGTTAGAAAACATATATTTACGTTTAGCTTGAAAATTATTGGTTTTATAAAAACATGTTTCTAATAAAACATTTGTATTATAAATAAACCTACATATTTGCGATGATAAGTAATTTTATATCTCAAATAGTTTTGGAGATGTGATAAGAAACATCAGCATCAGACCGGAACCCTTAAAGTCATTTTGCGGAAAAAATGAGAGTAGCCATTTAATTTATAAGATTGATTAATGCTTAGAAATCAAATTTAATTATAATTGTCAGAGCCAATTTAGAGAAACGATTTATTCTCTTTTTACCCTTCTGTAAACTACCCTTAATTTGAGGGTTAGATATCCAATTCCAAAAACCCCTTGGGCAAACCCTATGAAAATACTAGATATCAAGTTTTAGCCCAATTGGTAAAATAGTTTAGGCTTTAATCCGAGGTACAGACAGACGAACATTCAAAAAACTTTTTTGGATTCAGGGGTTCATGAAACGTCAAAATTCATCAAAATCTCGAGTTTGATTTTTTTTTTTACCATCACAATACTTTCTCTACCTGTAAGATAGCGAGAAATTAAAAGGGTAAACGAGTAAAAAGCAGATAGATGTGTAAGAAAGTATTTAAAAAAAGGTTAGTAAGGTGAAGAGGTTAAATGGGATGAATGCAATAAAAAATGATAGAACAATTTTGATTGAATTTAATTTAAATACTTTTTACTCTTATTGCACTTAACACCTTTTAGCCTTTTTACCTTAAAATAATACCCTTTTTTCGGCCTTTTATACCTTTATTGACCTTTAATCACTTTTACACTTTATAGCTAATTTACTTACCACTTCTACCCCCTTTTATTTAAAAAAATGTATAAGATTTACTTTTTGGGGTCCATTTTGTTATTTTTGCACTTTTTACCACTATTTAACCTTTTTAACTTATTATACAGCCCCTAGGCCATGCTAGGTACCTTAATGCTATATTCCGTTCACAATAGGTTTTTACCTAGATGACAGTTCAAAAATCATATGTTTAGGTTTGGGGTTGCCAACATTTGTAAAAGATCACAGTTTTGTTATAAATCTAAAGATCTTTAATTACCTGTTATATGTTACATTTAAATTAACGTAAACTTAAGTTTTCTCATACTATTTCATTTTTTTAAATAATTTATTTTTATCCAACTCGAAACAATATTTTAAACATTATTAAAAGTACTTATTTTTCATTTTGAAACGTTATTGATTATGTTTAATATAGTGCACACATCAATACCTTTTAATACAGGCATCGTATTTACTTGGAAAAGAGAAAATTCTTTTAATTTTTTTTATATATAATAAAGGATTTTATGATTATTTTATCATATTTTGAAATATTTAACTGAATAAAATATTTTCATCAACTGCGTGTCTGCATCATTGTAAAAAATTTTTTTTTTACCATTATGTTCAATCATAAGGCTTAGATTCGTCAGTCACCATTTCAAAGCTATGTTCGTTAGAAGTTTTTGTGAAAGTGGTGTGAATATTCTTTTAATTGGAATAAAACTATAAATAAACTTTGTGTCCGACCTCAAATAAATATATATATATATATATAATATTGGCCTAAATTACTGTGGTTAACTATCACATTACTATATTACCATCTGTTTTCATTACAGTCATCCAAAGTGATAAGATGTCAGCTATTGGCGTAGTGATATATTAGGGATTACTTTTAGTAACATTTCGAGCTGTCATCCAGGTAAACTTAGCTCGTGAATGGCTTATAGTTTTGTAATAAAATTAACTTTGAAGAATATAGCGTTTAAATTAGGTCCTGTATCTAATCTTGTAATCAGTACCAGAAAGAGGGCTATACTTAGAAACTTGCTTTCGTCAGTTTTCCTACCTGTAGTGGCTCCTCGTAAGATTCCCCTACAAAAAATGCAAAGAACCTGTTTTAAACAAAGAATCCATATTGAAGCAATATAAAGGTTTTTTTTAGCAGATACCGCATTGTAGTTATTTATTTTAAAATACATCAAATATCTATTGGCCTAAGCATTTAGTAGGATTACTGAAATAAATTATTAAAAATACCTAATTATTAAAGCATGCCCCACTATTGTAAATATTTGAGCTAAATCCGTTGTTTATTAAGTTATTAAGAACTATTAGATTATACGCGAGAATGAATAATAGGGCATTATTAAAAAATCAGGGTGTCTATTGGGTCACGAAAGTCACGAAAAAGTCACTAATTGCAAAAAAAAAGGCCATGAAAGTCGCGAAAAAAAACCCACGAATTTTTAATATTTTGGTCATAAAGTCACGAAAATAATTTTAGTTTGAATTTCCTGCACATCGTAACAACGCGAATGCATTCAAAGATAGCGCTATCAACTACACGTGATGGCACGCGCCAGTAGGAAGTTGCCTGATTGTTGTGTTTGTGATTCCAACGACAAGGTTAACTTTTGCCATCTTCTATTAAATATTAATTTGGCGTGCTACTTGTCTTGTGGGGTGTGTGAGTACATTATGCCGTGTGTGTGTGTCTACAAATAATGGTTTTCGGGTTGATGAATTGGAATTCGGGTTTTGTAGATGAGACGGGAAAATACCAGGACATTTTCTACAGAAACCGGGCGTTCATCTGTGTTGTGGATCTGGATCAAGATGTTGGTGGCAATTATCAAATTTTTACGCTTTCAGTGATCTGACTTCAATTTGAAGGCTGTGTAAAATGTATATTATAATTTCAAATTAATGTTGGCAGCAAATAGCAATAGTTTTCGCAGTGAAATATGGCGTATTTTTTATAAAATATAAAATAATATTATTAGTGTTAATATTTAATCCTTGACGTAATTAATTTAATNGAAATATGGCGTATTTTTTATAAAATATAAAATAATATTATTAGTGTTAATATTTAATCCTTGACGTAATTAATTTAATTTTTTAAAAACCATTAATTCAAAACAGTTGAAATTTTGGCTGACTGTTGAATAAAATAAATACTCAAAGTGGTTGCGCCTTGTTGAAGATGACCAGTATAAGGCGTATTGTACATTTTACAAATTGAAATTTGATATAAGCCACAGTAGGTTGAATGGAGTGAAAATTCATGGAAAAGGTAAGAAGCATTTGGAACTAGCCTCTGCCCTACTCAAAGGTGTTTTTTATTATAATATCTAGGCCCGATGTACAATATAATTTTCTATCGTTTACAGTAGGAATTTTTTTTTGCACTGCGTTTTACTGACCGTTTGGGCTATATGCCCCCGAAGGTATTTTGTGGTCAAAAAAGGTCACCAAAAAGTCACGAATTTTTGTTCCTCTAACTTCACTTTATATTCACGAACATCTTTTCTACTTGGCCTGATGATATAACCTTGTTCTTGATGCCTTGCTAGTTGATTTAATAAATGTTAATCTTAGGACTTTCTCAATATTTACCATGTATATTTAAAGCATTAGATTATTTAATGCAAATAATGTACTTATTAATAACTTAAGCTTAAAGTTTCCTAAATCGAGTCATTGACAAAAAAAAAACTGAGATTATACTTTTCAAATTCAACAGTAAAAACAAGTGAATCATATACAACTTTGCCAACCACTATATAATTAATAGTTTCCTGGCCCTATTTTAAATTACTGGTTGTTCTTGCTAGAAATTCCCACCAAGGCTCCCATTGTAGTCTGTCAAATCCTGTGAGAAGATTTTAATTTATATTTGAAACTTAGAATATTAAGCTTATTAGTATATAGTTTGTCAATAAATTTAGATCATCTTTAAAAACATAAAGGTCAATAGCTCTTATTTATTGGGGCGGGGGAAGGATTTATCCAAGTCCATACCTATTTTTTTTTTGTAGAAGAGGTGAAGGGTAAAGGAGTGGGGTAGGTACTTGAAGTGGCTGTAGTGTCGTCCCTAAATTTAGTTGTCATTTCTTTTTACATTAATTATTTTAATATTTTATGAAGCATTTTAAAGTGTTCTAATATATAATTTAGCTTTTAGCTATTAGATTAGAAAATTTAATAGACTCCAATAAGCTACAAGCCTATACATTGACGAGAAGAAAAAAAAATACTATTCATACTTTCGGAAGAAGGAGGGTTCAGCCGTAGAAATAATTTTCCCTTCCCATTAAAGAAAAAAATAATCATTTTGTACCAACTGAATATTGAATATGTGATATTATAACTTATTTAAAGAGTGTATCAATCATATAGATGAATGACCTTGATCAATAATACATTGATCCAAACCTAGATATTCATTTTTCATTTTTCTGAATATAGCACCTCACTCTTTCTTTTATATCATTGCTATCCAATACGTCTTTGTGCACATGACAAACTGCAACATGATTTATTTGATTTTGGATCATACTTGATTTGAAGTAGGATTTCAGTCTGCGTGATGAACTAAAACTTATTTCTGCCTCACAAGATGAACTTGACAACACAAGTAGTAGACAAATTAACGTTTCAACATTTGTAAACAAATTCTCTTCACTAAGGTGTATGTGGTTTCACTGGCATTTGGTAGTTGAAAACAGCAGGGTGCGAAGTTTTGAAAGATGGGATTGGTAAAATAAAACTATTTCATGACATTTCTGAAAATCAACAAATTTAGGGAAAAGTCCGTTGACTTGGAGCCCCAGGATTGAACAAATCGCTGAAAATATTGAGGAGAAACAAAGGGTATGGTTCCTTCTAGAAAAACGGACGGTTTGGGAATAAAAAGAATCTATTTCCAAGAAAATATAGATTACAGGTGGTCTTGACTATAGAGTCTTTTACCTTAGAAAGTAAAGTGTCAATCATTGTTAGCTAAGAAGTCAAGCTGCAAAATATATACTATATTATTAACAAAAATATGTTGTGCTAGCATTTTTAATATTGAAATTGAATTGTTTATATCCTCACTGTGAGAATCGGTTTTTCCCAAACTCAGTAGTTTATTAAAAAATTTCTATCTGAGCAGATTATTGGGAAGGGGGGGGCGTCCGCCTTGATAACGACGCCAGAGTTTGTATTCAAAAATGTGTCTAGCTTAACTGATTAATTTAAGGAACTTACCATGTTTGAAAAAGGCTATTGATAAGGCTGAGTCCCCTGTTTTATCTAGAGTAGCAAATTGTTGGATCCTCACTTAGGGATGGAAAATAATTGTGTAGCATTGAATCCTTATCTAACTGGTTTAGTAGTAGCCTACTATTATACAGACATATGTATTAAGTCATAAGATTGATTTTTACCAAACTCATTTAGTTTAATATGGTTACAATGGTGGAAAATAATGCTATCCATAGTAGAAAAGATGTCTAATTCAATCCTTTTTGTAAAAATTATTAATAAGTACATTATTTGCATTAAATAATCTAATGCTTTAAATATACATGGTAAATATTGAGAAAGTCCTAAGATTGGCCAAGCCTTCCAAAATAAAAACTGGGGTTCTAGGGTACTTGCATTCTTACAGTGTAATAACCTTATTCCTCTGTTGAAATTGTGTAAATTAAACATGTGGAAGCAACATTTACTATAGGATCTCACACATAGAACATGTTTCTAAAACAATTTATTCTCAACTAGGTGAATTGTCTTATTTTTTAAATCAAAATATTTTGCAGCAGTGATTAGGAGTTATAGGACAAAATCATTCTTTAAAAAATTATATTATTGACTATAGTGGTGTATTGGAATGGGCTTAGTAGAACTATCAAAAGGTTTATTAAATTTGTATGGTAATTTAAATTTGTTGTATTCATATATAATTGTGTTGGTAATTTATTTGTCACATTGTTACAAATTTATAGGCATTGATGCTTTATAACTATGGCGATTATCTTAAGCTGTTTCCAAACTAATTTTTTTTTTCTAAAATGTTATGTTTCAGGAGCAAGAAGTAGAAGAACGAATGCATGTATTAGCAACATTGCTATCTCCATTGTATCACTCATTGGCACCAGAGGCCTTCAAGAACCAAACTCAGTTTGAAAGGGAAGCATCGGAATGCCGCTTGGGTTTCAAGCCGGGACGTCCATTTTCTGGAGTTACAGCTTGTATAGACTTTTGTGCCCATTCTCACAGAGAACACAACATGAATAATGGATGTACTGTTGTAAGTTATTTAAAATATGATGGTGGTTGAGACATCGTCACCCGATAATGCAAGTGTTCTATCTTCATAATTGTTAAATTTGAGATATTTGGTGTTTACGTTTATTTAGAATGCATATGATCCACCTACAGTTAAATTGAGACCACAATATAATTACTTAAGAAGATACTAGCTGTCTTCTAGTAACATTGGTTCTATACACAAGGTCAAACTTTAATGCTCTTTTACACAAAAGTGAAAAATTGGACATAGGACACTTTAAGTCAAAGGACCCAGTTTTGATTCCTGTTCCAGGGTGTCATATTTAAATAAAGAATATAATCAATTGTATCGGAAACTCTCAAATGAGGGTAGGCATATTCAAAAACCTTCAGAGTCAGTTTTGAGGTGGACCATTTAATAATCTGCGTTCCTTTTGCCCATCTTGTTGGACAGTTTGATAAAAAATACCATTTGTCCACTCTCTCTGGAAACAATGAACTCGCAAGCTTCATGAAGGAATTAGCAGAATAAAAAAAATCGGATGCTGGTTTATTATCAATACATCCATAATTTGAAAAAAAGAAATATGTGTTTCTCAAGGTATAAATAATTTGGTTTCGAAAACCTATTTAATCCAGCAATATATATTGTTTTTCCATCTAAAATGCTTGGAAAGCAAATATGTTTTGGAAAAGAACTTCAATTAAACATACATTATCACTCTATTTTTCAAACAAAGTACCAAGTGTAGCCAACTATTTTTACTTTCAAATTAAAATTAACTATTTTAATTAATCAAAATAGATATTTAGGAAAAAATATTTACCTTAATCAACAACATGCTCAAGTATAGAGAACAGCCTTAAAGACTGTAAAAAGCTTTTTTATCAATGTGCTTAACAATTCTACCCAGCCTTACATAAATTACCATTTGGTAGATGTGTTTCAAGCAAGGTAAGGTAATGTATCATATGTATGGCCCATAAATGCTATTTAAACACTGTTTAAATTAGTCACCTCTCTTAAAATTTTGTTCTGTGACAATAGAGTATTGAAACTTCTTTTTTATCACAAGGGATTAATTTTAGCCTTTATAAACTTCCTTCTAAAAACCTAAAAAGTGTAGGACATTTTTAGATCGTAAATTTATGTATCGTTTTTCTTATAAGTTTTACAAAAAAGTTAAACAATCGGATTGTATAGACAATATTTGAATTTATGAGATATTTATAGTTATTTTTGAAATATCATTGCTAATAAATTTAACTAATTTCAATGCATTGAGATCACATAATATTTACAGATTTTGAACATGTGGCTCTTATTATCAATCATATCGAGGTCACCCAAAGATTTTTTTTTAAATATATAAAAATTGTTGTAAACATTGCTCTGAAGTAAACCAAATTGTTAATAAACAATCAATTTAATTGTTTTTATACCAAATTTAGTATACACAGTAGACTGTAGGCATATGATTTTTTTTGTCAGCCTTAGGCATTGTTATTGGGGGGACATATCGTCCAAATTAGCTGCTCATGTAGGACCCTTTTAAAATAGTGCTGAATTTGGGAAAAACTGCTTCATTTAATGATATGTAAAGAACTAAATTTCATTATTAAACTGATACAACATATATTTTTAAATAATATAACAATATATTTTGAATCTTGCACTCTTAATTAACAAAGATTGACACTTTTTTTTATAACTTCCTAGAATCAATAGACAAGACTACCTGTAATCTATATTTATCTTGGATATAGTTCTTTTTTCGTCCCATTCCCTATATTTTTCTAGAAGGAATCATACTATTTGAGTTTCCTCAATATTTTCAGTGATTAGTTTCAGCCTGTGTTGCCAAGTCAAAGGGATTCTCACAAAATCTATTGATATTAAGGAGACTTGTCTCAAAATAGTTTTGTTTAACCATTTCCATTTCTAAAAACATTGCACCCTGCTGCTTTCAACTACCAACTGCGAGTGCTACTACTACACACACCATAGTGAACAGAAACTCGCTTCTGGCAACATTGATTTCAGCTTGCATTTAGTTGTGTTATTGTATAAATGAGTTAATGTTTGATTTTGAACTGTGGTTCTACTTATTCACATTAATATAAGGTTTGTTTGGGGTCTAGCGTTGTGAAATGTTATTTTAATTGCGGTATTTATTGTAATAGGATTATAGTATTAATTTTGTTTGAAAGCAAAATTCAGTTTGAAATTGACACCTTTCAACACAAAATGTTCATTGACTTGTGGACCAAGCTGATCAAGCAGTGTGAGTACAAGTATAGACATTTCTAAAAACCAAAACAAAAAATAGAAAAAAATAAGAGTGATTACATTGATGAAAATTACCTTCTTTTTTTTATTCCTGACATTGACAATAACAATACAAGTGCTCCTCACCAACAAGGGATTCTCCCCAATATATTACCGGTGCAACAATTGAAGGGATGTTGTCTTAAATTTCAGACTTCTTGGTTCAATGATTTTAAATGGCTACACATATTATATTACATTGACAAGATATTATGTTTTTATTGCCGCCATTACAAGTATGTGAGCCGAAGTGAAACGTTAATGCCCCAAATTGATTCTACATATGCAGAAAAAGTTTTCAAAAAATGGAAAAATTCAATTGAAAAATTTAAGACGTATGAAAAATGTTCTTCTATCATATAAGCTGTATATAGTCAACATCATTTAAAATCTCTAGTAGAAGAAACCTTGTCCAGTGTCATAGCAGCTGAACAGAAGATTACATGTGCTAGTTTACAAAATATAGTTAGTTCCATTTGTTATCTTGCAAAACATGGTCTAATGGCCTTAAGAGTGCATACAAATGATGAAAGGAACCTAATGAAACTCCTAAAGCTAATAGTGGAAGTTTTGTCTGAACTAATGAATTGGTTTCAACAAGAATGTGATAAAATGACTCATCTATAAATACAGAACGAAATTTTACAAATCTTTGGAAATGAAACAGGGAAGACAGCTTTTGATAAAATAAAAACAAGTAAGCCTATTGTGTTTTCTTTTATTTGTAGTGGAACAAGAGATGTGTCTGGACTTGAACAAGAAAGTGTTTGTGTTCGTTTAATCCATGCAAATCTAGAAGCACAAGAAAGCTTTTTATGTTTGTACAACTGGAGAAACGATTTCTTCTATATTATATGATTTGATGACACGTCTTAGGCTATCATTGGCGTTTTTACATGGACAAACCTATGATGGTGCAGCAAATATGAGTGGTTTCAAGAAGGGTATGCAATCATTAATAACAGAGAAACAGCCTTTAGCTCCTTTTTGTGCATTGTAAAGCTCACGGTGTTGACCTAATTATGAAAGACACTTTAGATTCATCCCGTACCATAAAAAATTTAATGTGGTGTGTTCATAAACTCAGTGTTGTGTTAGGCGAACCACTAACAGAAACAAAATGTGTCCATATACAGGTTTATGGAAACGAACAAATGAGAAACTTATCTAAAATAAAGTTGCTTTGTCCAAACTACACATAGTCTCAGATACATGAAATAGTTAACAAATATGAGGTGATATTGAAAATTCTCAACTATTTGAGTGAAAATAATCATTCACAAGCTGGTGGCTTAATGCATAATTTTGAAAGTGGAACAACATACCCGGGTCTTTTGTTGGGTAAGGAATTAGTAGCTCATCTTGAAATTTTGAACAAGATCAAAATAAAACAGTTTCTGTGCTTGTAAAATCAGTTAACATTGTTTCAAAAGGCTTAGTGGCTTTGAGAAGATATAAGCATTTTTCATAATTGTTCACAATTTGCAAAGAAAGATAAACAGCTATGATTTATATCCAACTACTGTCTCAAGAACTCAAAATCCACCAAATTGATTTTCTGGTCCATCTCAAGCACATGTTTGTTCATCTGCTGAAACATATTTTAGACAGGAATAATACAAAATAATTGGCATTGCATTCAGTTGTTTGAATAATATGTTCAACTAATTAGGAATTAAACCTAACTTAAAATTAGAAAATATTTGGTTGAGTGGAGAAGTGAGTAGTGATATCAGTGAACACTCTGGGATATACACAATATATTTAGAAATATACCTTTAAAAGTTCCAAAAACAAAATCAGATTTTGTGTGTTGAGGAGAGACTGCATTTTTCATGTAATGGTCCCTGATGTTGGCCAACTGTTTTCAAATGTCAAAACGTTAATTCTTCTACGACTTGTTTTCCCAAGCTCAGTTTGTAAGACAAAAATACGTTTTATTTCACTGCTTGGACAAAAACCTACTTAAAATCAAATATGACACTAAAACGACTAACTCGCGTTGCAGTTTGTCATGTGCACAGATACGTATTGGAGGATAGCATTGATATAAAAGAAAGAGTGAGGTGTTTTATTCATAAAAATGAAAAAATTACATATATATATTTGGAACAATACATTAATGACTAAGATAATTTATCTATATGTTTATTACAATAATTAAATAAGTTATATTGCATATTGGTTATTCAGTTGGTATAAAAGTATAATTTTTTCTCGAATGTCAAGGGAAAATTCATTATTTCCATGGGCATACCCAAGGAGAGTGGGTTTCAGCCCCCCTTCTTCTGAAAGTATGAATAGTAGTATGTTTTGGTACACCTTGTCAATGTCTAGGCTCGTTTATTGGAGTCTTTTAAATTTTCTAGTAGCTACAATCTGAATGATGTGTTAGAACTCTTTAAAATGGTTCATAAAATATTTAATAAAACACCAGTTTTAGCTACTTGTCTTTTAAGTCAGATCATTGATCTATAATCTCTAACTGTTCCATCTTATTTAATATTATGTTGTACAATTTCCTAAGTGACTAATACTTTATTTGTTTGAATTGCAGGTAGTGAGCTTGACTAAACATCGTACACTTGCCAAACCAGATGATGAACAGCTTCATGTACTTCCCTTGTATGTAATGGATGACACTGATGAGTATGGTAGTAAGGAGGGCCAGGAGGCGAAAGTTAAGAGTGGAGCCGTGGAAACTCTTTCAAAGTAAGTCTCTTATTTTATTTTACTGCTACCATAGTTCTCAGATACTGAATATGATTATACCCCTTATTAAGGGATGTATACTCCATTTAATATTGAAATCAGCATTCATACCTTGACTAATTACACTAAGGTAATATATTATAAGCATTATCATAGTCTTTATCTGATTGCCAAATCCTTCCTTCACCTCTGAGAAGACATGTATTAATCACAACTTGTGAATGTGAGGAATGCCAGGCCTCCACCGTGGTTCAGATCCCACGTTAAGCTGTGGGTCCTCCATTTCATCTCGCAATCACCCTACCATTTCACATTAGCGTAAGTGTGTACAACCCGAACGGGTAGTAAGACGCGGTGCTAATAATAATAATAGTAATAATAATAACCATAGTAGAACAAAGCATGGATAGCTTACAATGTTTAAGGATAAGGATGCCTTATTTTATAGCAATTATTTTACACTTCTTTATTTGGTTTGGCTAAAGTGCAAAGAAAGATCTGGTACAAATCAATGAGAGGCAATGACGAGTAGAAAGTTCTTTGCCTAAGGGAAATGAGTATATTTAATTCCAAATAAGACTCCTATTGCCAAGTTAGAAAAAATATTATTATAACATTTTGTAGTTTATCTCTATATTCTCTTTCAAATCAGAGGTTTGTGGATTGTATGGAAATTAAGTGATGTAGGTCATAGCTGAGAGGTCTGTGTAGCCATCATTAAGACAAAAAGTCCCATGTGGGAAAACGCCAGGGCTAGCCAGATTTGGGGAGATATGAGGTTGGCCATATCTGGAAATCTCAAATCTGGGAAGATCTGAAAGTCCCAGATCTGGGCATATATGGAAATCTCAGAACTGGAATATTCTTAGCTAGGTGTTATATTTAAGCAATCTAATTTTCTCTATACATTTCTTTCAATAAAGTTAAGTCTTTTATTTAATAGCAGATTATGTCAAAATACCTGTTTGGGTAGTACACATGTATACTAATTACTCTAATTGGTTAGGGATGAGTAGGGTTGATTTTTGGATGAAGGTTACCTGTATTCGCGTGGAGAGTAATTAGAAAACCATTACGGAAAAATCTCCCTCAGTAGACCATACAGATATTCGAACCTCGATTTCCTCGTTATCGGAAGCCCAGCCTGTACTAAAATACACATCTGTTAATTTTCACAAATTGCTACTGGCATACTAAGCCAAAGGTTCTGTGATTGATTCCCGTGTCCAGGTGTCATTTCTCAATTTTTAGAAAATAATTAATATTTTAAAATAGTGATAGATTTGTGTAGTCGATATTATCATGCTGATTCAGAGGCGTTTCAAGGAATGGTTAGTAATCATATACATATATTGACGTTCAGCTGTGATTGCATGAATGATTTTTCTAAAATAGGACCAGAAGTAGGCCTACATGTTACTAATATTCATAATGGAAGTTTGTTTATTTGGATAATTATATTCACTCTTTTACTTGGGTTGCTTTAAAGTACTTTTTTGGTTATGTAGGCTACTAATGCCATGGCACCTAAGTGAAAATTTTTTTACTTATGGATTAGCCCCTAGCATAATTAACAAAGAATCGTTCATAATTATAAACAAGCGTATATAAAATAAATAAGATTTATAGCATTATAAAATTAAAAGCCTAAGATTAGTATATAAGAATTTTAGCATACATGATTTTGTCAGCACTTTCCCTGTATATCCCTTCATAAATTTTACAGCCGGCCACATGAATATAACCTCATTGTCAACATCTGGTCGTTCATTCTCAAATATTATATCGTTTTATTCGCAAATTGCCACCAAATTATCTTCTTTACAATCAACTAAAAACAAATTGCCATGCTTTCTTGCAAAATATGTCAAACATCAATAAAATACTTTTATTACAAACAAAAGCAAATCAAATACAAGATTACCAACTTATCCCCAACTATTCATTAATGTTCATCTGTGCAACACATTTTCAAAATAAATTATAAATTAACAACCCAATTCAAAAATGTGAAACAAAATTTACAAACTTGATAATTTATTAAAAAATATTGGTACTAATTAGTACATTATAGTATTTTTAACTTAATTGTAAATATTAAATAATATCGTATGAATATTTCCATTCTAAGCAAAAATATCCCTACTAAAATTTGATCATTTGTTTTATTATTCATACATTTTATTTACATTTATTTAGTACCTTGAAAATTAACCTGTAAAATTAGCTATAAATAAATGTATGTAGCTTTCATTTTGCGATTTAGATCCAGTTTATTTTGTGCGATGTCTAAATAACGGGGAAAAAAAATCTAAGTTAATTTAATTCCATAACCCATGGCCATGTGGTAGATTTTGAGGGCAAACCATCCTAACATGATCCTGTTTATTTTGTGTAGTGTCTAACTAATGAAAAAAAAAGTATTTCTAAGTCTTACTACCTGTTCGGTTTGTACACTTAAGTACTTATTACACTAATGGGCTAGGAATTTGGAAGGTTGAATTTAGAGGAAGTGCACCCACATTTCTGTTGAGGGAGAGTGTAAAATCCTTTATGAAAAACCACCCCCAGTTCACCCGACTAAGATTCAAACCTCAATCTCCCTGTCCTCGGCAGTCTAGCTCAACACAAAACTAGCGCGTTATGGTATAGCTGACTACACCACCGAGGCAGTTATATTTTTAAGTTAACTTAAGTTCACAGCCCATGGGGTCATGTGATATATATTTTGTGGGCAAATATGTCCTAACCCAACGAAGTGATGCAAGTTGTGTGTGATATTTTAGGTACAGTAACCCCGTGGCTTCTTTGGTGCTGACTGTCAGCTCAAAGCTGACTTCTGACAGTCAACATTAAGATATATACCTACATTTTGGCTGCCAGAAGTGAAAGCTGCTAAACACATGTTTTTGCAGATCATATAGTTTGATGTAGGGATACATAATTTCGTTTGGTAACTTTTCAAAGCCGTCAGCTATCAGCTGTGAGCTGTCATCAGTCAGCACCAAAGAAGCCATGGGGCTACTGTAGCATAAATTGTTTTAAACCAAGTTGATAGTTGAATAAATCATTTTGCTCACACTCAATAATCATGCATGGCCTTAATTTAATCCTATTAATTTTCAAACATGAAAGGTGTAGGCCTATATGGGCCTATATTAAGCAAAAATTGAAATAAATTAATATATATACATGTAAATTATCTTCCAATACCAGCTAGATCTGGGCAAGAACAAGCCATATCTGGGTAGATCTGGCCAGATATGGTCCAGAACCAGCCAGATCTGAGCAGATCTGGCCAGATTTGATTTTTCCACATGGGGTACCAATTTCAGAATTCCCATCTTTTCCTTAAATGGAATTCCAATCTAAATGTAAAACTTGTGGCAAACCATATTGGGTACCACACTGGCAACTACATTCAGGAATCACTATGTTAGCCACAGCACTTCTATAATAATATCACTTATAGATTTACTTTTTTTTCTTTGATTTGATGAAATATTAGTGAAGTTTGTTGCTTAGGTAGATAATTTGCTTAGTAGGCTATATTTCGGTAGCATACGGAACATTACACAATAGTGTTAATAAAATGATATTGAAGGAAACCAACCTGAAAGGATAGATAGGTTAGGCCTAGTTAGAAACAAACACACACACTTCTTTCTTCATTTCTTCTTACCCTTTTAATGCTTCCCACTTCTTCCCACTTTCACATCCACACATTGTTTAAATTTGAGGAAATGTAAGAGAAAAACATAAAACACAAAAAAGATATTATCGGAAATCTACATGCTTGAAGGGTTTGAAATATTGTGTTTTAGGAAATATTACTTTTTCATGTAAAGAGAAAAATATAAAACACAAAGAAAGATATAGGGAGCTTCATGCTTGAGGGGTTTGAAATATAGTGTCTTAGGAAATATTCATTTTTCATTTAAAGAGAAAAACATAAAACACAAAGCCTGTAGTTCCAAATAATATCTTTATTTGTGTTTTATGTGTTTCTCTTGATATTAAAAAGGAATATTTCCGAAAATTTAAACAATGTGTAACTGTGGAAGTGTGAAGTGTTAACAAGTGTAAGAAGAAATGAAGAAATAAATGTGTGTGTTTGTTCCTATCTAGGCCTAGCGTAACTATCCTTTAAGGTTGGCTTCCTTCACTATCACTTAATTTACATTATTGTACAGTGTTTCAATCTACAATGTCTTATTACACATATCCAATCAATAAGGCAAATCATTCATTTTAGTAACATACATTAGTTATTTTCAGATAAGTGTATAGGTAGGCTCTTAAGTATGTACACTCTTTAATTTGATTTAATTGACTAATACATATAAATAAATATATATAGGCTATAAGTGATTTGCCCAAGCCTTCTTTATATTTTAACAGATCCCTTGGTGGGCATGTTCAAAACACTAGACATAAAAATGTAAAGTTCTTCTTACTGACTTACTTACTTACTGACTTACTTACTTACTGTCTTACTTTTTTACTCACTCACTCTTTGGAATAAGGAACTCGAAAGTTCACTATCACACTTACAAACATATGTAACCTAGCTCTATTTTGAGATAGTTCTATCCAGTCTACCTCAGTACATCCTATCTCTTTCAGGTTCATTCTAATTCTATCCTCCCATCTGCGCCTGGGTCTTTCATTTAATAAGGTCTTTCAGTCACATTCTTGAATGTGGTTTTAGTTTCTTCCACTCATATCATACAAAGATCAATCTATTCAGACTTTTACTATTAATAATATTCCATGACACAATGTTTGACTGTTTGCAAACTATACATTTTAAGCTCATGAAATCATAATTTAAATAAAACCTGATAAAAACAAGATTATCTTGTTTAAAAATTTTGTTTTTGTTGGGAAATTTATCAACCCTGCCAAACAGGTTTATTATTTTAAAGTATTTTATTTTAAACGAGGTGCAACAATTCTTTTTAAGCTCTATAGATAAATATATATTGCATAACTTGCATTTAGATTTGAATACAGTGATACCATATCCTTCAGCAGTAGCACAGATTGTTGGAGCAAGCAAGGCAAACAGTACGGTACTTTACTTTGTTTATATGAAGTATTTTATTTTTAGTAATGGTACAAAAATATTTTTATAATTATTATTAAAATTGAACTTTAGTGTTGAATTATTCCAAAATACACTTTATTTTGCAAAATACTGTTTGTTTTTATGATAGGAGAGGTCAGAGGAAAAGCTGCGACTGGTAGGTGGTATCTTGCAATCAGCAGATTCTAGACTTTTTCGACCAAAAGCATGATTTCAGATCCCAAAATCAATGATGTCTGTTAAAATATGAAATAAGCTCAGGCACTTTAATAGAATACAATTTTGGTGGAGTTTGAGGGGGTGAATCAAACCACTCGATTATATATTTAGTATTGTGGAGCATGAACACATCTTAGATTCAATTTTTTGTAAAGGGAAAGTGGTAAAGCACTCAATCATACTTTAACATATTGAATAGAAAAGTTAAATTATGGTTTTTAAAAATATAAGCCTTAATATTTTTGACTCGACAAGCCACAAAAATCCTGTTTCAGACCACTACAGATTAATTTGAATGACTGTACAACTCAAATTATTGTTATGTTACATATATAATATTATGATTAATTACGATATATTTGTTTTTGTTTTGATATTTTGAAAATGTGGATTTTAATCTTAACTTGATATAGTAATAGTTGACTTAATTTATTAGGCGGGAAGGGGTCCAGCCCTATAGAAGTCTGCTTCCTTGACTATGTGCCTTGACACATCACTGACTTGCAGGTGAATGCTTAACTTACAGAGAGACCCTATTGTGGGTAGGAGTGTAACCTCTCAGCTATACACGATAAAAAAAGGAACAACTAATGTTAAGAATTCTAGACCCTTTGACAGTTATTTAGAAGCTATTAAATAATAATATATTCTTACATTATATCATTTATTTGTTCAATGAGACAACTTAGTCACCCTTTCTTACCATTGACATCTGATGTCTTTATTTGATAGGGATTACTAATATTGCATTTGGAGGGCAAGGCTGGTTTTAGTGAGTCAATGTTTAAAAATTATTTAAATTATCTGAATCCATATTATCATAATTATAATGATATGATGATTATTTTAATTCCAAAATTCATGATTTCTTAAAATCAAAATCTTGTACCTTGAATTAAACCAGTCCCTTATTAGGTCTCCTATGATAATGAGCTGTATTTCTAGGAAAAGAACTATTGTTCTTTTTATTAATCAAATCTTAGAAAAACTGACAATAAACATATTGAAGAGGTTTGTCAACAATTTTCCTCCCATTAAAGATATTAATTATTATTATTATCACCGCGTCTTACTACCCGTTCGGGTTGTACGCACTTACACTAATGTGTAATGGTAGGGTGATTGTGA
>CABFOV010001416.1:0-17116 GCA_902141375.1 Timema poppense
GTTCCTCAATCACCCTTTGTTACCCAATCTTTCAAGCCTTTGCTCGTTTCAGTAGTTTTTCATACATGCAATTATACATCAGCACAATTGACTATTATTAAATATTGTTGCTATTAGAGAAACCAGTAGCAAACATTACAAATTAATAGCTCAGGTATCTGCTTCGTTGTTTGAATAGTCTTCTCTAAGGCATCACTCCCGCAATCGAATGGACTGCCGATGACCGCAGGGGCGGATCAAAATCATTTTTATAGGGGTCATAGTTATAAATAACATACTTATTTACAATATTAAATTTCTGTAAAAGTCATTTAATAGTTCCTCATTAATATTTAATCTTATGTATGTTTTAAACCGTGGTCATCTTACCCAATTTAAAAAAAAAAATCATATAGTTTTTATAGACCATTTTGAGTGGCCCTCTTCCAATAACTTTTTGAAAAATGTTTCATTCTAGAAGCTATGAGTAGTCTTCGGCTTGAATTTTTTTTTAAATTAGATTATTTGAGTCTAGTAGTTATTTGAAGAGGTCTTCTCCGGCCAATTTTTGAAAATAGAATACATTTAAAAGTAATTTGGAGTTTGATTTAAGGCCATCTTTCAGCTTTATAGTCGATAACATCGGAGGATTTGAAATATATCTGGGGGGGAGGGGGATTTATTCCAGGGAGGGGTAAAATTATTTCCAGGGGGTCATAGTCCCCCACAGTTCCGACGCTCCCGTTGTTATTCGTTGACGAACTGCTCTGAGGCGATTATCAGTCTTCTTTGAGGTGTGTTAGTCTACCATCTCTATGCGGAACAATATTAGTTATTCGCTATGAATGACAAATATTAGGATTAAAACGAGTATTTTTCCACGCCTGCGTGAGCCATATATCGAACAGTGATTAATCATGGACGAATAACGCACGTGTGAACACGGCTTAAGAGGTGTCTGCACGTAAACATATTAAAAAAAGGTATAATTTATGTGTGTTGTATTTTATTTCTAAAATTTTAACTTTCATTTTGTTTTTTTGTATTCATTTTCTAACTTTCACAGGGGGGTCAACTGACCCTTTGACACCACTCCCCCTCTGAATCCACGCCTGGATGACGGGGAGATCGGGATTCGAATCCCGGTGGAGTGCGCTGACAACGGCTAGCTACACGAGGGGCTAAAAAAAAGAGCCGGTTATATTTTCCATCTATGTTTTAAGTATGAGAACACACGCGAAAGTAATGTAAGTTGTCGGACATTATGTTTTGTTAATAATTTTAAAAATTAAGGAAGATTGATCCAGATTTACATTTTTTTAAATATTATTAATTGGGCTATTTTAGAAATATTCCAAAAACAAGGATGCGAAGAATGAACGTGTCCGGGTCATTGTTTTCGTAGGAGCAACTGCGCTGTTTATTTCATGATAGCCGCCATTATAGTTCAAGTTTCCCAAACGTTTTTTTTTTCATCCTGTCTCAATAACCGTTCGGGTTATTCGCACATATGTATTAATTAAGCTAAACTGTTTGGGATGAGGAAGATATCATTTCAGAGATGTTCTCGCGTGGAGGTTAAGTGGGAAATCATTTGAGAATAAAATATCCCCAGTTAACGTGGCCTGGATTCGATCCCCGACCTTCCACGTCACCAGCAGACCAGAATAAATGTGCATATACATTTTCTGAAGGTAAAGTCAAAGTCAGTACATCTTGTTGGGCTTCAAACCACGACCTTCCCTCCTCACTGACAAACCGGAATAAACGAGCTTGGGAATCATCAAGTAAAATTCCGATGACACAGATCGGTGTTCGAATACCAGTCGGGTGTACTGAGGATGGTTCTCCCTAAATTGATTTTCCACGCAAATAATAGTACACTTCCTCTAAATTCAACCTCACTCATCCCTAACGCACTATTATAATTATTACTGAACAGGTAGTAAATAACACGGTTCTTTTTTTTTCTAAACACTAGGATTCGAACCCCTACATCCCTGTCACCAGCGAACTAGGAAGAAATGAGCATGACATGTAAACCAGGTGCCCAGAGGCACCAACTAGATTTTTTTAAAGGTGGGGTGGGGGGGGGCGATTAAGTCTCAAAGTGTACGAGGAATATTTTTAGGACACGAGTGTATTCGGAGAAAGAAACAGAAGGACAAGCGAGCTGGCAACATCGGAGAAGTCAAAAGTTGCCGCGGCAACAGCGCCGCTCCACTCCAGAAGCAAGAAGATTCTGGGGAGTGAAGTGGAAGGCTGGCCACCACTTGAGCGCTTCATCATCAGCGTCATCCCTCCACTAAGCGCTCAGTACCTCCCGCACACAAAAGATGTACTCGTCAAATATAAAGAGGTGGAGGAACGACTGATTTCATAAGCAGTTCTAACCTGAAACATAAGTTATCGAGTGGTATCTCTTTGTATTATAGACATTATTTTTGAAGTCCCTCGTAGACAACACGAAAAAAAAATCTTTGTTTTTGCAGCTTATATGGTAAAACATTATTTTTTTGTCAAAATAAATAAAATATTTCTCCAGTAGAAACAAAATTTAGTAATAATTTTCTTCACATAGGGATATCGAAAGTTGGAACAGGTGCGGGTATTATTTAAACAAACTCTAGCTATCAGCATTTTCTACTCAATAATCTAGGAACACGGGATTAAATGGGTGGAATACACAATCACAATAGCCCGCATCGGTGTGGGCACGTGGGTGTCAAACTTATCTAGTTTAGTTTAGTTTAGCGGTGAATGAGGAGAGCGGGTTTTTAAAATCCTTGTCGGGTGTAGGATGATTTTTTTTTTTCATTATCTTCTCATACAGGTAGATTCCCTGTAAAATTGTACATTACTTCATCCATCTACAATTAGTGTAGTAAAATGCGGATTGCCCAAAAAACTAAAATAATTTGATAAGTCTGCTTTGCGAATAAGGAGTGGACATAGAACGGACATTTATGAATACTAGTGTCAGACAGAGCACGGACATGTGTGAATACTAGTGTCAGACAGAGCACGGACGTGTGTGAATACTAGTGTCAGACAGAGCACGGACATGTGTGAATACTAGTGTCAGACAGAGTACGGACATGTGTGAATACTAGTGTGACAAAGCACGAACGTGTGTGAATATTAGTCAGACAGAGCACGGACATGTGTGAATATTAGTCAGACAGAGCACGGACATGTGTGAATATTAGTATCACACATAGCACCAATAGCACCGATACGTAACAAACACAGCCCTGTGACGTGTGAATCAACCTTTACTCGTGGCCTTCTTTCCTTCGTAACACACTTCTTCCCCAATCTCCAATAAACGCCTGGAGTTACCAAACGGAAAACGAGGCGTAAACAAAGAGTAAAAGAAATCCCTCCCGAATGAAGACGAGAAAGTAAACCGTGGAAGTTTGCCAGGAAACGGGCGGGACTTCCCCTACTTCTTCCCCCCGCAAGATTTTCAGCAAGAGAACCGGACTGTCCAGAATAGCGAGGCGCGATTAACGTCAAAACATCGGCCTGACACATTCTACAATCAACAAATATAAGAGCTCACTTTATAGAAGACCCGAGAAAATTGGACTACATATTGTGAAGAGCAGTAGCAGGCGACGGCATATATATATATATATATTTTTTAAAGTAGACAAATTGCATCGCCGGCCTTGAAAACCAGTAGCGGCACAAATTTTGATGTGTGTGCACTGTACACACAAAATAAATTTAAGAAGTTATGCAATCAGTCGCTTTATTTGTTGAAAGGTGATGCTAAACACTAATACTACATGCACGTGGTATGTAATTATTGTCAACAACTTTTAAAAAAAAGTGTTATTTATTTTAATCGGTGTTAATGCTAGAATACCTTCTCTCCTCCAACAACCCTATCGACAGCAGAGCAGGTTTTTAACAACTCTCCGTTGAGGTCATTCAGTGAACCAATCTGTCACCTTTGGCATAAGACTAAAGAGCCGTATTTATAGCCTATAGTCTCGTTACTTCCACAGTTTTATAATACATTATCAATACAAGAATTTAAAAAAAAAACAATATATGTCGGTTATTCTTTACAAATTTCTTGAAAAGGCAGTCAAAACTAATAGTTCATACTGGGTTATGCGCTTGTATTTCACGTTACAAAAAATTGTTGCAAATTTATACAAAAATTTCAGTGACTTTTTTTTCTTTCTAAACTTTTCTTTGTAACGCCAAATTCCCTGATTAATGATTCCTTCACCCCCCCTCCCCCTTGAAACTAAAGGTGATTTCCTATATACCTGATTTAAATTTGGATTTTTCGTCCTCTCTTACCCCCTTACGCGGGTGAATCGTTATGGTTTGGATCACGTAATTAAGGTGGTATGAAAGGGAACGTATCGTAATCACAACATCTCTTGAATATATGTCATTTGATGAGAAACTTTTTAAAAGAAGAGAAAAAGTTTTCATCCAAATCCTGCGAATTAAACTAAAACGTATCTATTGTGGCAATGTTTTGTTTATTTTGTAAAAAAAACAACTAACTGGCGCTCTTTTCCATCCCCCCTTAATAAAACTTGAACGTCCTTTTTCCTTGCCCCCAGATAAAATGTATATTAAACTTTTACCCCCAAAGTTGTTGGTGTAGAGTGCAAATTATACATCTATAACAAAAATGGTACTATAAGACACCTTAAAGTCCGAATCTCTTGTGGCTAGCCCTAAATTTAACTCTGATTATTCAGTTTTTATCGTGTTTTTTTTACATCCATTACTGTTTCCAGTCTGTGGCCTGGGTCAGTTTTTTTATCCAAGCCATATATTTTCCATTACCGGCTTGGTAGGGCTGTCGTAGCTTCATGCCCCTTATAATCTAATTTAAGACTAAGACAAGACACAACATCCAGTCCCCGACCGTTAATGTATCACTGCGAAAGGGTAAAAAGCCACATTTCAAAAATGATAACATTTTTTCTGCCATGACGAGAATCGAACCCTTACCTCAGTAGACAAGACACGCTAAGTTAGTTAAGGTTTCGGATTCATGAAATTATT
This sequence comes from Timema poppense, assembly GCA_902141375.1. Lineage (NCBI taxonomy): Eukaryota > Metazoa > Arthropoda > Insecta > Phasmatodea > Timematidae > Timema > Timema poppense. The sequence continues at coordinate 5,023 of CABFOV010001416.1, forward strand.
ATTATTAGCACCGCGTCTTACTACCCGTTCAGGTTATACGCACTTACGCTAATGTGTAATGGTAGGGTGATTGTGAGATGAAATGAAGGACCTATAGTTTAACGTGGAATCCGAACCACGGTGGAGACCTGGCATTCCTCACATTTACAAGATGTCTTGTCAGAGGTGAAGGAAGGGTTTGGTAATCAGATAAATCTTTGCCGGGACCGAGGATTGAACCCCGGACGCCAGCATAGATGCATGAAATTAATAAATAAATATGTATTTAAAATCTTAAGGTGTCTCTTCGCGCAGCCCAGGTTGAATACCAGTGAAACAGTTCAATTCAAGTCTCTTTCAGTGAGAGAACATTGGTAGACCGGTCGCTCAGCTCATATAAAGTGACACAACATCAATAACAAGGGCAATGGTACACGCCCTTCCAGAATGATAATATGGCAACCCTCAGCGTACGATGATGACCTTCTACTCGCCACGTGCCGTGCCGAGGGCGTCGTCTTCACCACGAAAACAACACATCACAAGTGCGCGGACAGAATTTTAGATCTAGTTACCCAAGGTCCCCCCGCCCCCCCCTTGGACTTGATATCATACAACTGCAAGAGGTGGTGGTGGTGGGGGGGGGGGTCGTTTGGAAGATGTGGGGGTTGAAGAAACCCGCGAGTTCTGACCGTGGCCGAGTAGGGAGATGTGTACATTGGTGACCGGATAGCGATTCTTTCAACCGAACTAATAATCGAAATAATTCACCTTCTAGAAGTGGTATGATTCAAAGTGAACTACACCTACTCCGGTGGACGCATGATCTAAGGCGTTACTATCGCAATATAATAAGGCTTCCGATGACTGGGAGATCGTGGTCCGATCCGGGAGTACACAAGGTTGTTTTTTTCCCCTAAATGATTGGTTCTCACTTTCTCTCCAGGCAAATGCGATTTAACTCCTTCTAAATTAATCTCATCTCTATAAACATTTAGCGTAATTAGTACCTTACATAAGTGTATAGATCGGACGGGTAGTAAGACGCGGTGCTAAAAAAAAATGTGACGCTAGAGTAAACAATCGTAATTCTTCAACCGATCTCGGTCAAAAACAAACGAAGTGATCAAGCCGAGAGCTATTATTGCAGGCTTGTATGGGACGAAAGGGAGTTTGTTGTTTTAACATATCCCTTGAGATGCAACCCTATTTTCTTAAGAATGGACATACCTGATAGCTAGAAAATATTCTAGATTTCCTTTCACGTATTCATACGTCATGTCAATGAATGTTATATGCACCCGCCGCTTTTTATAGATTTTATCAATTCCTATTAAATAATATTCACACAGTAGAATTAGGCTAATTCGACATGGGTTCATTTGAAAAATCGAATGGTTCGAACCAAAGAGGGCTCTCCATGAAATTAATATATATATTATAATTTGAATTTCAAAAAGAAATATTTAGATAATTATCATTTGAATTTCAAAAAGAAATATTTAGATAATTATTTGAAGCTTGTGCATTGTTAAATTTTTTAGAGTTTGTATTAATTTCAAAACCAACTATCTTTACTAAAAATGTCAAATAAAGTAGGACTTAGCCGAATGACACATAGTAAATGAGAAAGTGAATAATTATGCGATGGCGGCGAGCGGGTTGCCTAATATAGGGGATATGTTGGCGCAGCTTTCATTAATTCTGATTTCAGTCTGCAATTTTCGTTTGCTAATATTTCCAAGTTTTAATATTTTGTATTTGAGTTTTTCTTGGTTTTTGTATGTATGTATTTACTGTGTATTTATGTTTTTATAACATATATAAAATGTGTTTATACGTAGCATATTTTGAGGTTAATGATGTACTATATAGGACTACTCATGAAAATGTTTAATTCAAATTTGGAATATTTCGATTTTTTTTTATATCGCTCGGACGTCGAACAAAAAAAAAATCTATTTTAATATAGAAGAAACATGTCAACTTAATCTGCAGAAAAAAAGTGTTTTTTAAAATAACTTTTCTATATAAAAAATTGGACTGTAATAGTAAGCACCTTTTAAATGGGTACGTAAAGACACGAATGTAGGCCTACACTTGTACACGATGTATGCACGTTAATCATTTCCATCTCGATTCGAAACTAATCGCCCAATTAAATCACACACACATATGTAGAGCCCCGGGCTCGAAATAACCTCACGAATAAAACTAACGCTAATATCATGTGCCAGTTGCTATGTTGAAGTACAGTCCCTAACAACAAATCTGGCCGATGATGATTATATACATACACACGTCCATCATACACTCGGCCTTAAAACTATGATTGAAGTATGATCCTGAGCACGAACTAATCAGAATCCTGGATAAATGACTGGTAAAGCAATGGTGCACAAAGCGAAAGGTACAGAGTTCGATGCCTGTGTACAGGAGTCATTTTTATACCTTCGAAGATAATATAAAAAGTGATTAACGCAATCCTCAATATTGAAACTGCCCATTTCATGAATTGGGCAAATGTCTGTTAATTCCATGAACTGGATTCTTCGCTTGACCATTTCAAGAACTGGGCAAACATCACATTAACTCTCGTCTATTTCATGAACTGGAACTTACTGTACAAGCTTAACTGAACTGTGTTTTAAGATAATGTATTATGCTAACTCAACCTAACTTAGCCTAACCTTCCATTCTATAACGATTAAAAGTTGAATTAACTTAAATACAAAACCTTTGATTCGTTTGTCTATTTCACGTAACGGTCAAAAACTAATCGTGAAATGGTCAATCAAAGAAGCCACAGTTCACCGAACGAGAGGAAATTTGCCCAATTCATGGGTCGTAACATATACACACATACAAAAACACCCAGCCACTTTTTGCGACTCATTACCAGTCCGGGCAGTCTGCATTTAATTATATTTAAGACGTAGGGATAAGGAAGGTCCACTTTAGAAGAATTATGCCCTCATTTGCGCGGAAAAAGAACGGAGAGCCGTTTAGGAAAACAAACACCCTCTGTACACAGGGCCACGATTCAAACCCCGACCTCCACATAATCAGCAGACTAAATTAGTCTTGATATTAGACCTAATTCAAGCCGGCTTCCCAAATTTGGCGGTGAAATTTCCCCAAGACTGCATGGGTCAGGCCGAGGAGACGTGACTTGTTGTTCAAAATAACACCCCACCCCCACGCCATATCACCAAACTATATAAATAATGCGGTAGGTAAATACCACGGGAGGGCGGAGAATGGGGAGTTGCATTCATCTAAAAGCAACGGTCGATACTCGCAACAGACACCTCGCAGGCACCCCAAATATCGATTTATCGAACCTCTTCCCTTTCCCCGCTTTAGCACGTCACATAGTTCACGTGCCAATCAATGCTTGGTGCACATGCCAAGAAAACTGTTGGGGTCGGGAGAAATACTCGGGGTGGTTTATATCCCCCCCGCCCCCGATCCTTAAGGGCAGGCATTGTTCTGGTCGTGTTACTTTACTCGATTACCACAAATTCAAGGGAGGTATTAAAAAACTATAGGTCAACATTTTTAAATTACTTTAAAACTTTTTGCAGATCAATGCAGTAGTTTTAATCATCACCATATTCAACTATATATATATATATATATATATATAAACACACAATTAGAATTGCAATACGATTTTCAGCTTTTTGACATCCGATATGGGTGGTCCAACAGCTCGGGGTTGAAAGCTCTCATCGTTTAAAAAAAACATCCCACGAAGAAACACTCAAAAGTGGGAGGAGATAACGTTAGAGCTGTCCTGAAAGCAATGGGTTGTAATGAGGTGGACTGGCTATATAATTAATTAGTTCAAGACAATTATTTATGTAAAACGACTCACAGTATACTCGACCGGGATTCGAACCCCTATCTCCCTGTCATCGGCAGTCTAGTCTATTGCGAGAGTGACACTTTAGACCAGGTATGCCCCCCCCCCCCCCCCCCCNGTATGCCCCCCCCCCCCTCCCCCGCGTACATTCTGCGCGGGCCCACAAGCCCAAGAAGAAATACTTTAAATGGAATAAATTCAGTGCACAACAAATCAGCATCTTGTAGCTGACATAAATGTTTGCTTTCTTTTACGTAGTTTGAAGCATCGTGAGTTTAATATTACTTGTGTGTTTTAAGTATGGATGGGATCATTCATTATTCAAAGCAATTATAGATAGGTGGGGAAAATGTCAAGTTCGATAAATATGTTTAGCCAGACGGGAGGGAAATCTCACTTTGCAACAACCGTATTTCTGTACCCTCCATTGGCAAGTTTAAGAATGGCCTAAAATATATAATTTTGAAATTGGATTAGCAGCGTGGTAAATCGATGATCTATTAATAAATAGTTTTATTTGTTATTAAGACCAAGTCATTGATATACGAGCCGGTTCTGGTAGAGGTAGGGGGAAATGCGATGCATGCCTAATGACTTGGACCACCCGATCATCAGTGAGGGTGGTAAGATGGCAGTAGTTAGAAAGGGACGTCAAAGAACGCTAGTTAGAACCAATCATTTACTTGTAAATGTTTGGTAACGTTTTCAAATCAGAACAAAATACTCTTGGAAAGCAAAGTATCTCATTACGTTAAGTCAGCAACAAACACCTCGAATTTACAACAAAGGTTACTTTGGAGAATACTTACATTATGAACATAACAAAACTTAGGTTATAGTATTAACTCAGGCAAGGGGCGACGGAACAAATAGGGGCATTGCCCTCCCCGCCCTAGCCCCCAAAATAATTTGTACTCTCCCTGTAATAGATACCACCACCCCTCCCTCACCCCCCAACGTATTTAAAATCTTTGATATTTTTTTATGAAGCTGAAAGAAGGCCTTAAATCAAACTCCAAATTACTTCAAGATGCGTCCTATTTTTAAACTTTTATCAGAGAAGAACCCTTTAAATAGCTCCTAGAGCCATTCAATTTTAAAAAATCTGCTAAAGCTTCTAGAAGCATCTAAGTTTCAAAAAATTCATGGAGATTACTTCAAATAGCTTATAAGAATAATCTAAATTTTCAAAAATTCGGGGAGGACCCCTACAAATAGCTTTAGAGACATCCAATTTTAAAACAATCATCGGTAGGGTGGAAAAATACGTTTTTTTTGCTTGTCCCCCTCTCCCCCCTCCCCCACACAGACAAATAAGGTTCCACCGCTATTTAACTCACGTGGTGAACGTGGTGAATTGGAATACTAATTCATTACATTGCTCTTAGAATATTGTTTTCTACTGATCCCAAGTCATACGCGGTACACCCGACCGGGATAGAACCCCGATCTCCCCTTCTTCGGCAGCCTAGTCTAGTGCGAGAGTAGCGCCTTAAGACCATGTGGCCACCAAAGCGGGTAAAATAATTATAGTTATGTAGTACGCATGCGTACAACCCGTACCGGTGGTGAGACGCGATACAGTAGCCCCATGGCTTCTTTGGTGCTGACTGACAGCTCACAGCTGACTTCTGACAGTCAACATTTAGGTATATACCTAAATTTTGACCGTCAGAAGTGACAGCTGCTAAACACATGGTTTTGCAGATCATCTGGTTCGGCGTAGGGATACGTAATTTTGTCTGGTAACTTTTTAAAGCTGTCAGTCAGCACCAAAGAAGACATGGGGCTAATGTACTTAAAAAGAAAGAGAGAGAGAGAGAGAGACACTTGTGAACCCTGTTTTAACCGTCAGCGACTATCCAACCTATTGCCTTGGGCCGCGTCTATAATTAGAGTCTTACATAATTATGTTTTATGCATTAACATGTTATAAACACAACAATTCAATTGAATGTCTAATGTGATTTGTGTTCCATTCACTGCCTATGAAGTATTTCATTGGGTTCGATCCAATAAAAGGCCTCATCTGTCGGTGGTAGGATGGTTCCACAGTATAAATCTTGGCAATTCTTTCAGGGTGTTTAACATTAACTTCGAAACATTTCTATTATTCCAAAACACTGATAATAGATAATATAACGTTACATTTGGGGTGAAAAGGGAATAGACATTTTGGGGACGGCAGGAAGGAGAATGAGAAAGCGGGTGATGATTTTTTTATTTTTTTTATTTTTTAGAAGTTGTAGGCATCAAAGACTTCCTATGGGTACTCTATCCCCCCTCTTCAGAATTTGGTGAGCTGCCAACTTGAGAAAAGAAAAAAAGCTAACACGTACAACTTTTTCTCGTAGCTTGCACAGCCAAACTCTGAAGCTATATGGGACGAGAGCCAAGACAAACACACACATACACACAGAAAAAAGAACCACTTCAAGAGCAACCCATCCAGCTCAGTGGAAAGACTTCCGTCCGCTGCGTTGAGGGTCTCCTATTTGATCCCAAAAAGTGCCTGGTGTTCAATGTTTGAGATCATCGAAGAAGAAACCATTTATAACCATACAATAAATGATATGGAAAAATTGTAATAATCTGTTATTAATAACTTATCTTAAAATTATCTTTTCTCCTAAAAACAAGTATATAGGTTTTTTTTTAAATTAGTCGCTAGTAAATTACTCTTATTTATAGACCTATAATTTGAATCATATTTCACCTCGAGGTACGATCATTTAACATCAAATTATCAAATATAAATGAAATCCAAAATAACCTTTTCGGATAGATGGACGGACATAATAACAAAACAGAAATTTAGAGTTCCCTTTTTTTAATTCAGGAGTACATATATAATCTTTACGTTTAGGATATTTTCCCTACCGAGAACATAATTCTTTGTTTTCATTTATTAGAGGTATTTAACGTTCACTTTCTAAGCCGAGCATACGAGAGTTTCTCTGAGCAAACGCGAAGGGGTCTACCAATTTTACCGAGAAAGGGTATTTTCACATCCCTTCCAGGGTTATTTTACATGCTGTAATCGACACGGGACCAACGGCTTCAGTTCCCCTTCGAAGGAAGTTGTGATAAGGATTTTTATCGCCTCAGAAAAATCCGTCGACCCCACTTGAATTAGAACCCGCGAACATCGGGTTCTGAGGCGAGCAATTTACCCCAAGACCACTGAGATTGACTAACGCGAAAGTAAAAAATGTAGAGAAAATCCTTTGTTGTAATAATTTGTAACGCTCAAACACTGTACTCCCCAAACTTTTATTAATATATTTTAATATTATTTAGATAATATTATCTGTTATCTGGACCGGTATTTGCCCGTTCAGTTGAGCTAGTGCTAGTTTTAAGTTTTTCCTCTAAAAATTAAGGTGCGAATATAAGGAACGCTAGAAAAGGAATAAGGTATTGCTTCAGTACAAACATAAAGAGTTTAATTTTATTCACATGATGACCTCAACAGTTCTTGAATATCTGCCAAGGGTGTCCTAGAATTTAATGACTCTCTCATCTTATGCTCCACGCCCATGACAGATATTCAACAACAATGTTGATATAGACATGAGAATAAAATTAAGCTCTCTGCCGTATTGAAGCGATATTTTATTTATTTTGACAAAAAAAAAGTTTGTCTATAAAAACTGCAAAAACACTAACCTTTTCTGGCGTTCCCTCCCCCCCGCACCAACAAATGACATGACAAGTGTATATATTTATTAGCGTGCAAGCTTTCTCTTAAGAAATGGTGACCTGGTGGTCTAGGGGTAAGGTGTCGCACTTCTGTGATGGGGATCCGGGGTTCAATCCTCGGTCCCGGCACAGATTTATCTGATTACCAAACCCTTCCTTCACCTCTGAAGGGAGTTTAAAAAAAAGGTGTTGTGTGGAGCCAGAGAGTTTAGTTCACGTTTTTACTATATCACTCCCGCCGTACAAAACCCTGTTTGTTGAGCCAGGGCGACCCCAACACAATGGTCACGGCTCACGGCCCTGCACCATCGTGCGGGAGAAGAAGTTGTTGACCTACACACACCCCACCAATGCCTGCAGCTAGTTTTGATCGGAGGGAGCCAACAAGATTGAATACATGAGCTTATATAAACTGACACGACACAAACCCTGCCTCAAGGACATTGCCTATATGCTACGTCACAAGTCGAGATAGGATTTCCCAAATCTACGTTTTAGTCGGCGAGTTTTAAAGATAAAACATTTGAAAAAAAACCCACTTAAATTCTTAAATAATCATATAAAAAAATCTTACAATGTCAAGACATTTTTATAAATATATTTAAAGTAGTTTTTTTTTTATGTAGACGCGATTTAAATAAATACTCTACAACTTAAGATATTTGGTTTATTAACGAAAATGTACTCTAAGAAACTTCTTGCCAAGGTGTCTCGTGAATTTAAAAAAATATCTAAGGAAGTATTTGTGTATCTAGAATAGGAAATAAGAAAAATATAATTTTGAAATGCAAGTCAATGCTGTCCGGCCGCAAATAGTATAGTGGGTGTATATTCTCGTCAAAGGAATAGGGGGAAGTATTGTCCGGATATAAACTAGAAAATGAACGACTCATTCCAATCCCTATCATTTTCCTAAGTTGGTGTCTGAGTGTTTAAAGTTAATATGCAACCGGCTTCGTAAAATGGCCTCGATTCCACCAAGGTGGATACGTCATTGACACTATAAATGAATAATTACCTTGAGCAGGAGAAGATTAGTGGGTGGCTCAGTGGTAAAGCATTGCCGCGCTGAGCCAAAGGGCCCCGAGCTCGAGTCACATGTCCAGGTGCGATTTTTTTTCAAAAGTAAATTTAATTTACGTCTAAATTAAACATTTCCATTAGAACACTACAATGGCTTCCAAACGTTTTAGTTAAATAACATGTATTTGTTTAAGGTTTTGATTATAATAATGAAGACATAAAAAATCAATGTTCGTAGGTTTAAACCAAGCCGGAGTCAAATGATTTTTCTTGGGCGATTAAAATCCGTAGCTCAACTTCCTTCGGAGGGGAAATAAAGCTGTCGGTCCCATGTCGATTGAGGTATATAAGAAAAAACCTGGAACGTATGTGAAAATACCTTTTCCGGTAAAATTGATAGGCCCCTTAGCTCTCAATTATAGAAATTCTCGTGTCCTGATAAAATCAGTCAGTTAAGAAAGTGCACATTAAATACCTCAACTATTTTTATATAACTAATCAGGTATATAGCAGACCCAACGTTAGTGTGAGGAAAGAGCTAGTCGCTGCTATTTGCTTTATTGGAACGCATTTGAAAAGTTGAAATTTTATCACGGTCAAATTGGCCCTCTAACGTCTCTGTTGACAAATACCTGTGTTTCAGAAAATACAAGTTTAAAAAAACAATTGACTACTGGCGCATGCAACCTCCTCATTATACTCGACCACAAATCATTGCAAATCCCTTCTGGGGGTCAGCAACCTTAGATCTAACCGCGAATATCCATGCCACCGCCACATATCATCTCACGTGAGGGAAGAAAACATGGTTACCACAGTCATTATCTTCGAGAAATTGTATCACCATAGGGGAAAAGAGGGGGAGTGGGGCAAGATCATCTCTTCATTACACACGAAGTGTTTTTGTTTGTTTTCATTATTCAAAATCAGTTTTTTGGTAAGTGCATTAAGAATTAGATACACTTCACCACGTTTGATATTATAACTTGAACGAGCGCGCTTATTGCACGTGATACTAGTGCAGGTTTTAGTTTACTAGTTCCTGATAAACTATCTCAAACATGACAGACTTCGGCAGTTTTAAGTGTTCAGATTTCTCAAGTGTGACCACACACTCTAGTGCAGAGATAGGCAATATATTTTTCAATGTGGCCAAAGGTGTGGTGAATGAGAAGTGAAATTTTCCACACCATGTAAGAACTGAGAAATTATATTAGGTTGCTCAATCTAACTTTAAAACGACAGTGTTTGAACAAGTTTAGTCAACACATGTACACTTTGACTACTTGCATTTGCAGATGCCTCAGACGCAAAGGATGAAAACGGTTGGAATTTAAAATGACACTTAAATGCGAAATTTGGCAATCCTTTTGTCTGGCAAGTTTCAAAAATATTGGCTGAATATCTGATCTGAGCTCGATGCATATTTTAGCTTCTTCTCCAAATTGACATCAACAATTCGAGATATGCATTTTGACTTGTCAAACACCGTCATAAAGAGCGACGATTCACACACCCATGTTGATCCAAACATGGACAATAATTTGGAAATGCACGATTTCAAAGTTGGGAAATCGTTCTCAGTCTGAATATATTTCCACATATGTGTGATTGAAAAATGCCGGTAAATTTTCAAGGGCTCCAGACTGTCAGCGATTGTCCAAAGACAGAAGGGAGGAATCTCGTCACTTGCATTTGTAATAGCACAGCGGAATGAGTCACGCAATAATTTAAATGCCAGTGTGAAGTACTGTAATTTAAATCAGATAAATGGAGGGGAGCATTAGTTGGCAGTGTTGCTCAAGGACTCATTAAGAAAGCGGAATGTTTCCAATAATATTCAATAATATCAAGTTATAATCAGCACACGCCGTCAGGTAAAAGTTTATTTTATAGTGAGAAATGGTAAACTCAAATTCGCCACACTTGTATGGCCAAACCCCACCCCAGCTCTAGTGAAATCACTTAACAAAGCCCCAAAACCCACTTCGGTGGTCCAATGGTCTGAGGCGTCACTTCCCAATAGAGTGCAATGGCTGTGGTTCGCCCTCGCAACGTCGTTAAAAATCGCCTTCTAGTTATGTTTTCATAAAAATAAACTCCCGATTTATCTTTCGCGTGTTGCGCAGTATGATTGTACATTGTGAGCTTGTTTGTACACTTTATTAACACGTCTTAGCGCCTATCAGCGACCTGACTTAGTTTATTTTTTGACCCGCCTCGGTGGCGTAGTTAGCTAGTCGTGTTGAGCTCGACTGCTGAGAACGGGGAGATCGAGGTTCGAATCTCGGTCGGGTGAACTGGTGGGTTTTTTCCCTAAATGGTTTTCCACCCTCCCTCCACGCGAATGCGGGTTCACTTCCTCTAATTCAACCTTACCAATTCCCAATCCATTAGCATAATTAGTACTTAAAGTGTATAACCCGAACGGTTAGTAAGACGCGGGGCTAAATAATAATAATAATAATATTTCAAAGAAGATTTTTTGTCAAATGCCACGATACTTATGAAAAACATTTAAAAAAAACTGTTGATATTCTGTGTGTAGGCATATCTAGCACCGCGTCTTACTTCCTGTTCAGATTATACGCCTATCTACTAATTACGTTAATGTGTCAAGGACCGGGAAGGTGGAATTTAGAGGAAGTGTACCGAAATTTGCGTGGAGAGTGTGGAGACCCTTTAAGGAAATAAACCAACCTCAGCACACTCCAACGATATTCGAACCCCGATCTTCCCGTCATCGGCAGTCTAGTCTAATGCAAAATTGACGCCTTAAGTCACGCAGTCACCAAAGCGGGTGAGTACTATATGTTTAAAATTAAACTGAACGTATCTGATAAAGCAATATTTAATTTATTTTGCTTGAAAAGGGTTTTTTTTGTCATAAAAACTGAACACACGCGACCTCGCGACTCCTGTCATCCCACCGGAACGTATTTCGAGCGTTTTGGCGCCAACATTTCACACACGTGTCTGGAGAATGGGCCGTTAGGAGAGCCGACCAGCCCCAGTGAAAGGTTGCTGAACGGAGTGTGCGAACAAGTTTCGACTTGACGAAACGTGAGGGCTAAGGAAAGGTGGGCGTGAAACTCGTAGTGAAGTGGTGCCACAGTTTACGGGTCATCCTGCGAGCACATCTCATCACGCCTGGACTCACGCGGGACACAGGGTGGGCCCAAAGAAAAACTGTCAATAGAGACTTGACAACTCGTCAGTTTTACGATGTGCGATGGTTATTAGTTCTGCCATTGACGGGGCAGGGCACACACAAGGTTCGGATCCCGGTCAAGTAAAATTGGACAATCTAACTCAATACGAAACAAGCGCGTTAGCTAACTACGCCACCTGCCGTGTCAAGGTACAGTCGCGAGCACTAACAAATAATTATTTTTTTTTTAAGAAAAGCTTCACTGAATGAATGTCACGTATTTGACCGAGACTGTACATTGTAGGTTTTTTTTGAACCCGTGTGCTCTTGTGTCAATTTTAAGTAAGAAAGGAGCATGCTTTTTTTTTTTT
>CABFOV010001416.1:19686-39142 GCA_902141375.1 Timema poppense
CCCCCCCCCCTCGTTCTGGACTCGAACCCCGATCTCCTCATAACCGGAGATCCAAGCCAACATAAAGAGTGACGCATTAGACCGTACGACCAGCGATAAGGCTAAAGTCACTTTTGTATACTATAGTAACCCCATGGCTTCTTTGATGCAGAGTGACAGCTCACAGTTGACGACTTTGAAAAAGTTACCAGACCAAATTATGCATCCCTACGCCGAACCATATGATCTGCAAAAACATGTGTTTAGCAGCTGTCACTTCTGATGGTCAAAATTTAGGCATATACCTAAATGTTGACTGTCAGAAGTCAGCTATGAGCTGTCAGTCAGCACCAAAGAAGCCATGGGGCTACTGTATGTAGCAATTTGTTGAATTAATCGTTCCAATAAAGTCATACACAGATTGTTTTAATTTATATTGTTTAATGTGATACCAGATTGAAAATTCAATCGCCGATATTATCCTCCCTGACCCATTCAGCATATTTATATCAGTGGCGTCGTTAATATGACAACTTTGGGGGTAAAATTTTTAATAAAGATTATTTAAAAATTAGGTTATTTGCTATCACAAAAATACTATTCTAGTAACAAATACGCATCGTAGTTTGACCGTTTATAAATACTTGTCTTTCCTAAAGTTAACAAGTTACAGCGAAATTAAGAAAGGCATTTTAAACTATTGTTTTTCATGTCTTTCTTTAAACTATGGTAAAACAGTTATAATTATTTAAATTTCACCGTGTTTTTCTAACCGCAATAAAGGAAATCGTGCCACGATGCGACATCTTGTTCGAACTGAATTACCTACTTATGTTAGGTGTTTTCTGTGGGGTGAGACGAGCTTTTGTTTTGATTGTGAGTTGGATCGTGGAGGGAGGGGGGTCTTCCGCACCCTTTAAAAAAAGTATTAGCGACGTCATTGATACCCTATAGTAATAAGTTTTCTGCTATTGTGTGATAGATATCGATCATGTAGCCTGTAGGTTTCATAAAAACTTATATTTTAGTCTACAAGGATGCATTTAGAAGAGAGGCGGCCCAGGAGGTAAGCTGTCCTGGGGGCTTCGGGGTTCAATCCTCGGTCCCGGCACGGATTCATCCGATTGCCAAACCCTTCCTTCACCTCTGACAAGACGTGTATTAATCACAACTTGTGAATGTGGGGAATGCCAGGCCTCCACCGTGGTTCGGATCCCACGTTAAACTGTAGGTGATCCATTTCATCTCACAATCACCCCTACCATTACACATTTGTGTAAGTGCGTATAACCCAAAGGGGTAATAAGACGCGGTGCTAATAATAATAATAATAATAATAATAATAATAATAATAATAATTTAGAAGAGAGAAAAAAATTAAATGGCACACTTTTTTTTAAACAGTTTGTAAAAAAAACAACTTATTTATTGGTATACCTAGTAGAGAAATAACTGGTCGCAGCAGCGAGAGAAACAGTCTAATGGTGCCTTAAGATGAGATAATTGGCATCTTTCTCTCCTCACGACCAAGAGTAGACGCGAAGAGAAGCTATTGGGTGAGAGAAAAATTTATATGAGAGAAAGAGAGAAAACTTGCTCATTAGAAGCTTCCCAACCAAAAATAATACAAAGAAAATTGCGTTACGGATCATAATAAACAGATTTTGAGAGAAAAAAAAATAATTAAAAATATATAAAAAACTTCCCAAGTCAGCCTTTAAAAAAACTATGAACCTTTTGGTTTCACATGTCAGGCGAGTGAAAAAACGACGACAGTAAAGTAAATATATTATTTAAGGGTGCCGTATATTAGTAAGGAAATGTAATACAATGCGACATTTCTTAAGAAAATGACAGCTCCTACGCTTCAAAACCACACAGTGATTCCACAAAGAGTTTAGAATGTTATGTCTTAGTCATCACGACTAAACAGATTGTGTACTGTGCCTTACTACCCGCCCCGGACCTATCGGCATTTAATTACAACCGTTGAGAAGGGACGAAGAAGGTTTAGTTTAGGAGAAATTTAACTCGGATCAGCTTGGCGGGAGAAGGGAGAAAAACTAAGGTAATATTTAAGTGCAGAATCAGAACGACCATGAAAACAGTAATAACGATGAGTAAATGGAGGCAGCAAGGTTTGCCTACTTACCGTTCACAGATGTAAATTTATACAACTCAAAACGTAAAGTTGCTAGTGTTTATATCTGTCACCACCAATCTGTCGCAAGCCATATTTAGAAATAAACGACTACTCTAATATCGTGTTACGGTTTCAGAGATATATAAATAGATGGCTCGCCTAAGTGACGAAATCCATTACATGAACGATGCTACGGAAAATAAGTCAATAATGAGTGTGTTATTTAACTGTAGACGGAAACACTCTCCCATTTATGAAGGAGAGAAAGGGAACTCCACAACTGTCAAGTCAGAAGATTACCTAATAAGCTATTTTACGCGTTTCTAAATACGTTTTAATTATAAGCATGACAGTTCCATTATTGAAATATTTGGTCCCTTAATGAGCTAGACTATTACAGCCTATCTTATGAGAGTAACGGTAGGTCGATAGCCTTTTGTTAATTATGTTAGGCTGGATGTATGTTCATACATTACGCATAACTGATAGTAGTTTCTTACAGTGCACACATCATACTTTTAAAAATTACCACAATTTATAATGAAACGTAGTGATTTAATTACAGATTCTTTCTTTATTTCTCTAAGTTGGTCAAAGTTATTTTCTCTCCAAGTTAAGTTCTATAAAAATAATTATTTTAAAGGTATATTCGGGAACCAAACTTAGTTAGAATATATTATTTTGAAACATAAAACTAATTTAATTCAAGGGAGGCCAGCATTATTAAATCGAAATTTGATTGGTATTTTGTTTTTGAGTTTATTATTAAAGTAAATATTAGAGTGGACCTAATTCTCAAAATCAGAATAAAAAAATTGAACAGTCCCCCTTTATTCTCTAACATATTTACAATCGTAGTTATTGATGCTAAATGAAAGACGACGTTTTAATAACAAACAAATGGCTGCTACAAAACAATCTCAAACAGTAACAGAAGATATTTTCTGCCTGCTGTGACTACTAGCGAATTGATTGGCCAGAGCCTCCCCTCGTATTTTCATTGGATAGTAGGCCTACGCCTGAAGTCCTAGGGATGCCTAACGCTTATGATCTAGTCTGTGTATAGCGCGTTAAAAGTAAATAATAATAATAATATTTACCAGCGCGTCTTACTACCCGTTCGGGTTATACGCTTTAAGTACTAATTACTCTAATGGATTAGGAATTGGGAAGGTTATATTAAAGGAAGTGAACCCGCATTTGCGTGGAGGGAGAGTGGAAAACCATTTAGGAAAAACCACCCCCAGTTCACCCGACCGAGATTCGAACCTCGATCTCCCCGTCCTCAGCAGTCGAGCTTCAACACGACAAGCGCGTTAGCCAACTACGCCACCGAGGCGGGTCGTTAAAAGTTAAAATCGACTTTAGAATTGAGCACTAATCATTATGTTTAGATTATTAAAGATTCCATTAAAAGTAATTTGTTTAAACTGTATACGTAGCATTTGTCATGCACAATTCGCTATTAGTCATTATTAATTTAAGACCAGATTTAGAGCTACTATGAAAAGTTCCTCATGCCAATTAGTAAAGGTTTATTTATTGAAACCAAGCAAAGCGACTGGTGGTGCACATTTCCTTTGAAGTACTGTGCGTTTGGGGCTGGTTTTATTTGGGACACACTGTGGGTTGCGGTTTTAACTCCTTCAATCAAATGCACAAATTATGTTCCAGATGCGTGGGTAGAGTTTTCAACGAGTCTATGAAAGCCCGGTTCAATTCCGTTTAAGACATATACTATTTCAAGTAGGCTACACAAGTTATTTGATAAAAATCTGCCGAGTTTCCCAGGTTTTCAAAATGTTCCTGACATTTTACTGTTTTTCTTGGTTATCGATACTTAAGGCTCTTGGCTTTGTCGAGTGTCAAAAATCTGTTTTGGGGGATGGTGGGCACGAGGGTGAAAGGAGTGACGTGGCTTCACAACCGACGTATCCTTACGCGCCAACAAGAACAGATGGATCACGGAAACCGATGGTGGCTCTAGCTACCGGACAAGTCATACGTTTGGAAATATCAGTTTTCTCGACAACGAGTGAAATTCGTATAGTAATATATTTTCAACACCCCTCCTAAGATAATGTATCGATGTTTATTAGTGGTTACATTTTATTATTTTTTGTTATGAAGCCGGCAGTTTTCTATTGAAATATGTCAATTTTGTCGATATTTGATCACTGTTAAAATTATAGAGGAGCTGTGTGTATAAAAAATATAACTTAATCAGCATGCTTCTATTCTTGAACAAACCGTTTCCGAAAATAAAATTGCAAAACAATATAAATTCTTGATAACCGTTTGTTCCCATGGTTCTACATTTCTACGCCAAATGAAAAGGGCCAGTCGCCTTAATATTTCGATTCGACTTAGGGTATTTTGATAAACCATATATCTACCTCGTCGAATGTCACCCCATTCTTTTCCATCCTCGAGTAATGAATGAATGACCACTCTCTCAGCCAACTCTGACCCGGACAATTCACCCTCCACATCCTGGTCGTCGTCTCTACTACACTGGACCGTGAGTGCAAAGTGTTCGGTTTCACCTAGTCAACAGTCGGATGTGATGCAGAGCACGAATAACAACCCAGCGGACACCTTCAAGGTGACATACACGACGATACGTCAGCTCGTCAAAAGACACCCGATAACACCTCACACTCACTTTAATTGGGTATTCAGCGTGCACTTTCTAACCACTGGGCGATAATCAGCACACGGCTTACAAACTGGTGGCTTGATGAACCCTAGACAACGGCAAACTTAATCCTATATTTATTTGAGGCAATTAACGTGCACTTTCTAAATCAGTCGCTTGTTTCTTCATCTGAAATAAATTAGCCCAAAATAATAATAATAAATAACAAGTTTGAATTTTTTTATATATGTATGTACTATATACTAACTTAAATTTAGAACAGACACAACACCTGCCTACCCCTCCTACTCCCCACCCCCCCACCCCCCGCAACTCGTCTTATTTTTTTAGCACCGCATCTTACTACTCGTTCGGGTTATACGCGTGTGTATTAATTACACTTAGGGTTTAAAGTATAGGGGAGGTAATATGTATAGGAAGTGTACCCACATTAGCGTGAAGGGAGAATGGAAAACCATTTAGAAAAGGCCACCCTCAGAACAACAGACCTAGGTCCGAACCTCCTTCAGCCCGTCATCGGCAGTCTAGTCCACTACGAAAGTAGCGCGTTAGAACACACAGCCACCGAAGCGGGTCAGACGGTTAATAATTTATCAATGTGAAAGGGGAACCCCCCCAATTCAGCAATAATAAAATTTTCGGTCATGCCGGGAATTGAAATCTAAACCCTTATCTCAGTGTAGAGACCCATTAGCAATCGAGATAAGGTGAAAGTTGTAGGACCTTTATATGTACACAAATAAGTGTTAGGCAGTGGTATAGTCTTAAAACTAATAGTTTGTGCTATACCTATTAATGAATGGCAAATTACGAAGCCTCTTAGCAGCCAAAGGAAATATAATTTCCACTGGCTTAGAAATGTGTCATGCGCATCGCATTATGGGAACCATTGAATTAATTATAAATAAAAATACAATATAATTTTCATGAGAAACCTTAAGGCCAACTAGAAAAATTCACCAGATACACATTTCACGTATTCGTAAGTCAAATAATGTGATATGCAGTTGTCGCTTTTGATATTATCAATACTTAAAAATCGCACTAATAGAATAATAAAATGTTATCAAAGTTTACCGCAAAAAAAGTACTTTCTAACAGTTTTTTTTATAGCCAAATTCCTAATATATAAGATAACTCTTTCTTAAAAGAGAACTCTGCAAATTAAACCATGTGCGCATATTTTATTTTATTTTAAGATGGGAATGCAGGGAACGCAAGTTAAGGGAAGTTTTTGCAGTTTTTATATAAAAACTTTTTTTTTGTAAAAATAAGACTAACATTTCTTCAGTAGAAACATAAGAGTTTAATTTTATTTACACGATGATATCAACAGCTCTTGAATATATCTATCAAGGGTGTCCTGGAATGTAATGGCTTCTCTTCGTTTAAAAAGTTTCTCATCTAATGTTCACGACAAAAGTTCATATCCCCATGGGAAGAAAACTAACTCTTATGTTTGTCGTGAAGCAATATTTATTTTATTTTGGGTAAAATAAGTTTTGCTATAAAAACTGCAAACACCAACGGCCTTTTCTCGCATTTCCTACATATCCCTACCTAAACGAACAAACTTGTAGTTTAAAGAGTACCTCGCAAAAGCAGTTTATTCGGTGACCAGGGTGTCTTTGACAATGTCCCCGCGGTCGTTTCAATAATTCCCGGACTTGCTAACATTGCGATCAGGTGAGAGCTGTGCTATGACGTCACCAGCGCGCGCAAAGGGAAGGAACAAAGAGAGGTCAGGCCGGGTCACGGTGGTAAAGTCGATATCAACCCTGGGTAGAAAATATGGTCTTCTTGCCCCGCGTACAACGCATAGCATCCACACATCAAACATACCCTTCCCCCCCTCCCCACCCCCGTTTTTATATCGATACATTTAGCACATAGCTATTGTCTAGTTCGATTTAGATAGGAAGAAATGTTTTCAGCTGTAAAAAAGATATCATATATTTGTACAGTAAGTCATGTGATCTGCAAGTACCAATACCTGACCGACCACTTCTGTGATCTAGTGGTCAGAGTTCCTGGTTACAGATCCAGAGGTCCCGGGTTTGATCCCCGGCGCTTCCAGAATCTTCCTGTGAAGCCGTGGGCCTGGAACGGGGTCAGCTCAGTCTCGTGAGGACAAATGAGGAGCTACGTGAGTGAATAAGTAGCGGATACGCTCTATAAAACTGAGATTAACGCCAGGAGGGTTGGTTTTGCTGACCCCGTGACACCCTTTATCCATAAATATTGGTACTATAATCGCTAACGGCGTCGGTCGGTATATCTCGCTTGCGGTTTCACCCTTTGGAGTTTTAAATATAATACTGATAATATAATATACCCGCATTTACGTGGAGGTAAAGTGAGAAATAATTAAGGAAAACAACTCTCTTAATACATCCGACCGAGAGCCCCCGGTCCTCCCGTCACAGGCAGTCTCAATTATATCGCGAGATAATTTTAAAAAGCCTAGGCTGATCTAATTGGTTGGCTAAGAAATTGTAAGTAATGTATACTCAGTTCACGATGAAAGATAGCAGTTATTCCTTGACGGATCGAACTATGATCTATGATCGCACTAACTTATAAGCTTCACCAGAGAGGAAACGTACTAGGTAGGTTTACTACTTTTCATGATTAACGGAGTATACATCATTTATATATATAGTTTACATTTATAGCACTGCGATTGGGTATGCAGCACCAATACTAAGAGTGAATAATGTATTGGCCTACTTGCAACAACTCCAATAATTTACTCAGCCCACCTAAGGGCCAGGTTAACACTATAGTTTCTAGTGTTATAAAATGCGAATTTCTTAAGGGGTCTTTGCAATTTCTTGAAATAAAGTAACACCGAACGGTATTAGGTGTGCTGTTTCAAGTTAGTAGTTAAGTTGTATTATATTATACTGTTTTAACCTCCACCCCCTCCCCCTTTTATTCTTTCCCTTTAACTATTTCTTGTAACACGTTTCAGTGGCCGAACGGTCTAAGGCGTCACTTTCGTGTTAGGTCGGCGCCACACTGGTCCGAAGATACGCCGCGGATCTTCCGCCAATCTTTGAATCGGACACACCAAAAAGTGGAAGATTCGCGGCGTAGCTTCGGTCCACAGTAGATTGGACAGCATTCAAATCAGTCACGTCGGTGTGGCGCCTCACACTTGAACATACGTAGTTGCAACGTGACCGAATCTCCAACCGACGGATTATCGGCCGGCCGAAACCGAACAGACGCTCGTGTCGACGTATTGACGCAGTACGCTCGACGGACTGATGGATTTTCCGTTCAATATGGTAAAATATAGGATCTGGAGGGTTTTATATAGAAATAAATGTATCAGCATTCCGTTGCCAAAAATACCCGGCGTATCTTCGGTCCAATATGGCGCCAGCCTTAGAGTGGCCTGCTGATGACAAGGAGTTCGGGGTTCGAATTGCGGTGGCGTTTACTGAGGGTGGTTTTTCTCTAAATATTTTCCCGAGTTCCTTCAATGCAAATCCGGGTAGATTAACCAAAATGTTTCCTTTCTTCGTTAGGTTATCATAATATGCCCAACAGCTAAGCTGTTTGTGAAAGGGTATGAGTTAGTGTCATCTGGACTTCTGCGAATGCCTATTTTCATACGTATCCTTAGAAGTCTGCTGGTTGCTGGTCATGCTCTGGTGAGGGGTGAGGACGAGAATGTGAGAGTGGAGTTTTTGAACGAGCTGAGTGAAGTCTTGAATGTGTGTGAACCAGGTGAAAGAATTATCTTGTTAGGAGATATGAATGGATGGGTGGGTGGGTGCCCAAACGGAGATTTCAAAGAGAGTGTTAGGAAAACATGGTGATGACAGGGTAAAGGAGAATGGTAACGAAATAGTGAGTCGTGTGTTTAGAAAAAGGTTTATTTGCGTCGAACACATGGTTTAAGCGGGAAGATATTCACTTGTTTACATGGCAAAGGGTAGAGATTCGAGAACGATGATTGATTTTGTGGTATATGATGAGAGACTCAGAAGTTTAGTAGAGAGTACCAGCGCTGAGCGTAGAGCTGAATGAAGACCGGATCACTTCCTAGTAGTCTCAGTAGTTGAATTAGGTAGGAGTTTTGTGATAAAACCGCGCAAGAATATTAAGTAAGAGAAAAAGTGGAAAAATTGCAGGATTAAAGTGAGAGAGCGCAATATGAAAGATAGTTGGGCGAAAAATTAACTTTACAATAGCATGAATGGAATTTCGAAATAACTACTAATGATAAAGAAAGTGCTTGGAACAGAATAAAAGTACTTGTAGTTGAGTACGCGAAAGATATATGTGGATTTGCGGTGGTGGGAAACTTAAAAGTGATGCATGGTGGAATGAAGAAGTGAAAGAAGTTGTGAGAGAAAATAAAGCATAAAAACAAATGACTCTGACAGAACGTAAGAGGTTGTGGGACATATACAAAAAGAAAAGGATGAATGCAAATAAAATAGTAAAGGAGAATAAAGTGCAAATGAGATTATAAGATGGAGAAGGAAATAAGAAGCTGTTCTGGAAGTGGGTAGAGAAAACGATACAAGGAGTGCAAGGAAAGAACTATGGCATTAAAAATAAACGTGATGAGATGATCTGGGATGAAAACAGTATAAGAGAGCGATGGCGGCAGTATGTTCAGAAACTGTATCGAAAAAACTCCTAGATAAATGAGCAGAAAATAGTGAACATGTGATGAATAGTGAAAGAATTAACGAGGCGGAAGTGTTAAAGAATGGTAAAGCTACGGGCATAATAGATGGGATCACAAGTAAAATGCTTAAGTGTGGGAACATGGTTCTACTCATACTTGACAGATTGTGCGAGTTATTCAATGTGTGTGCTGGGATTTCGAATGCTCCTAATGACTGGAAGAATGCTGTCATTGTTCCTTTATACAAGGGCAAAGGCAGTGAAAGTAAGAATTATAGGGCAATTAGTATGTTGAGTATTCCAGTCAAAGTTTTTGGGAGTGTTTTAATTGAAAGAGTGCGTGAAAAATTGCGGAAAATATTTGGGGTGTGCAATGTGGTTCCATTCCAGGTAAAGGTTGCAAGGATAAGACATTTACATTGCAACAAGTGAATGAAAAATGTATGGCTGTAAGTAAGAAAATGTATTGTGCATTGGTTGATATGAAGAAAGCGGACGATCGGGTGGATAGGAGTATGCTATGGAATGTTCTAAGAGAGTATGGTGTGGATGCATGGTTATTAAATGCAATTATAGTCATGTATGATGGAATTATAGCGTGAGTTAGGGTAGATGAAGCTTTGAGAGAATGGTCTGAAGTTGAACATGGTGTTAGACAAGATTGTGTTATGCCCCCATGGTTGATTAATGTATTCATGGATAAGTGTATTAGGGATAATTGTGAGGAAGCAGTTGGCGTTCAAATGGACAATGTGAATGCGCTGCTATATGCAGATGATGCCTTATGAATAGCCGAGAATGAAAGTGACTTGCACAATGCATTAAATATTTTAGATGTGGTGACATGCAGAATGGATATTTGTATAAATGTCCCCAAAACTAAGATTATGGATTTTGATTTTTTTTAAATAGATTAGGATAAATGGAAAATTGTTAAAACATATTAATGAATTTGTGTATCTGGGCAGAATTTTCCGTAAAAATGGAAGGATGGATGGTGAAATCGACAGACAGATGAATGTATCTTTGAGAGCAGTTGTATATATGTGGACTATGCAAAAAATGTAATTAGTATCGAAAGAGGCAAATATGACAGTATATAAAAGTGTGGTAAAGTCAACATTGTTTCATGAATGTGAAGTGTAATTTGCCAGGAGAAACCAAGAGCAAGGTGAATGCGGTTGGAGTGAGATATCTAATAAATGTGTACGGAAAAACTAATATAGACAGTCAGTAAGTAATAAATGAGTGCTGAAGTAGTGCAGGTTTGAAAGGAAATACAAGTCAATGTGAAAGAAGTGTCTTACGTTGGTTTGGTCATGTTGAGAGGATGATTGTGGATCGAGTGACGAAGCAAATATACGAAGGTAGAGAGCGTGGATGAAAGTGTGAACAAGACACATTTTTAGTTAGAATTTATTTCAGCATACGCAAAGGTCTGACAGATGGCTTTAAGGTTTGTTTTGTGCATCCTGTTAAGGTAAGACAGGCCACGACACATCCTCTACGCACGATTTAAATATACACAGCTATACGTTCAAGGTTGATTCGCAAGGCTGTCTTGATCGGAAATGGCTGCCCTGGTATGGATTTACTTAATACTATACCTTCCTCCTCTCTCCGTCCCAATAGTATAGGCATGCTGTTTGGCCCAACATGGTAAAAAAAAACTTGTTTTGGTGCCACCATGGCCTAATAATGCGTAACCCTCGCAATAGACTCGGCTATCAATGACAGGGAGACCGGAATTAAAATCTTAGTCGGGTGTACGGAGGTTTTTCTTAAATGTTTTTGGTATATATATTTAATAATTAGTACATATACGTATAACCTGAACATATAGCTAAACGCGGAACAAAAATAAAACAAGTAGGAAACAGTCATAGTCGCAAGTCCATGAAATTAGCAAGATGGTGCCCAGATTGTTTATTATTATTATTCTATTATTTTTAAACGCACACTGCGCTTGTTCTAAAAATGTCTAGTTAACATTCCTCATATTTGGCTATATTGACAAATTACATTTGAAAATTACTTGTATTTTGCATCGAGTCACGAAAGCTAAATAAAGAGGAGAGACAAAAAAACAAAAAACATGACCTATAAGAATGATACCTGCGGGAAGAATTTTTTAAACCTTTATTATTTTCCTTTTAAGAACCAAAAGTAATGTTGCCACAGTCAGAGTATAATATGGGACTTGTCTAATCTCTGGGAGCCAACATATTCACAAGCCACTTTTTGTGAACTTAAATACTATGGGTTGCCTTGTCGATATAAACACAGAGGGAGGGGGGAAGGAGTTTAGAGAAAGAGAGACACACCTACCAACCTTACAAGGTAAACCGCCTTGAGAATATAAATAATCATTCCTAAACAACAAACCGCGCGAAAGACTAGTTATTCAACCTGACAGCCACGTAAACCTAAAATGACATCGGAATGCTCATAAACACAAGAAAAGAAAAACAAAACATAAAATACCTTCATTTTTCATTATTTTTATTTATGTAACCGTTATTTATCAAGATTTGTAATCAATCAAACAAGACTTGTATGAGGCTTAGCCAATTAAAACTTGTCCATCTATTTTTTTTAAATGTCACTTGGGTGCCTCCCATCTTATCATTTAAACATTTTCACCCCAGCTTCATGTGGTCGAATGGTCAAACGCGTCCTTCTCGCCAGAGACAAACTGGCGATGACGGGGAGATTGGGGTTCGAATCTCGGTCGGGTGTGCTACAACTGTTATTTTCTTAAACGATTTTCTATTCTTCCTTCATGCAAAATGGGGCTAAACTGGCCCTAAATTAACGATTTAAAATTCATTAAAACATAGCTTAAATTTTCATATTCAACCTTTAAATTTAAACATTAAAATTTAATATACAATTAACTAAATTTAACTAATCCTTACAACAGTACGATACTGTAATACGCACGGCTTACATTATATAGCAATCAAGTTGGACTTTATTACTATTATAA
This sequence comes from Timema poppense, assembly GCA_902141375.1. NCBI lineage: Eukaryota > Metazoa > Arthropoda > Insecta > Phasmatodea > Timematidae > Timema > Timema poppense. The sequence continues at coordinate 32,107 of CABFOV010001416.1, forward strand.
TGCAATGTCCATGGGTATAAACAAATACGAAACAATTGCAACATTTACCCGCCTCGGTGGCGTAGTTGGCTAACGCGCTAGTCGTGTTGAGCTCAACCGCTGAGTACGGGGAGATCGAGGTTCGACTCTCGGTACACCCGACCGGGATTCGAACCCCCCGACCAACTGGCAGTCCAAAATATTGCGAAAATGACACCTTAAAACCATGCGGCCAGCGAAACGGGTCATGTTCAAACGCCATTATATTCGTGACAAATATTCAAGAACAATTTGAGATTATTATTATTTTTTAAACTAAACTAAAACGTATCTACTGAAACAATATTTTATTTTATCCAAAAAAAGTTATTTGTTTTAACAACTGGATAAATATTTACCTTAACTCCAGTTCCCTTGCACCCAACCTAAAGCTCGTCTTTCAACGCAAAGCAAATTCACAGACAGAAAAAAAAAGCTCGCTTAATATATTCAACAATGAATTATGTAAATGATATTAGCATTGCCCCCCAAGGTCAACCAAAGAAGTTTCCTACCATTGTTTCAACCGTACGTGATTCACAGCACACATTAATGATACGATTCGTGACTCACAACAAGACGATGATTTATGGTGAGCTAATATCAACACTATTAGCGCGAAAATACGGTTAAGATTTAAAACGTGTTGAAAACCTAGAGACCCACATGGTCCTAACGCGTTAATATCGTGTCAAGAACAGACCACCGGTGACGGCAAGATCCGAATTCGAGAATCGGTCGATGTACCCAAGGTAAGGTTTTGCTGAATGCTTTTCCACCCTCTCTCCAAACATATGCGGGTACATTTCATCTAAGATTCTATCGTCATTTTCCCTATTCAATATGCGTATTTTATGTTTTCATCGCCGCGTATTGCTATCCGTTCGGGTTACACGCATATTTAAACATATAGGATTAGGAACGAGGAAGATTTAGAAGGAAATGTACCCAAATTTACGTTGAAGGTGTGTGGAAACACGTTTTAAAAGAGGGGCGGTAAGAGTGCATGCTCCGTATAACTGGCCTGAACTCGAGATCAGACTATCCCGTCACCCGAAGGCTAAATCTATTAAGGTAAGCGCACAATATGGCGTATAGCACCGGCTCGGAAAGTATTAGATATGGGTTTTTTTTCTCCCCATTTTCATACAAAATAATGAAGAAATGAGCTGATTCGATGCAGTATGAACAAGCGCGCGCCAACGTTTAGCCTGCGTGCCCACAGGTTAGGTTTATAAGAAGTAAAAAATATATATATATACAGGTCAGGGGGATGGAGTGAAATCTTCCTCAAAGGACAAGAGTTCACCGGCCTTCTGCCTTCCCCTCCCTTTCTCCTCTTAAATCCAAGACGACGGCGAAGAATGAAATGAAACGCAAGGGAGGCGGGAAGACAGTGGTGGTTCTGGGAGGGGTGAGAAGTAATTCTGCTAGCAGACTAATTAATCGACAAACAGCGGAACCCCCCCTCAACACCCTAACCCCCTCCCACCAACCTCACTAACAAATTACTTCCCTCTTCTTGCTCTCCGTCCACCACCCTCCTCCCCGCCTCCTTGTTAGCGACAAACACTAATTGAGGAGCAAATCTCGAGGACAGAACCACTTACCTCTCCGCCACTTGATGTAGACGGGTCATGAACCACTGAGACTCACCCCAGACTCCCTCCTCCAAAAGTTACCCCCAAACAAATACCGCATCTACCCTTCCTACTGTCATGTTCACCCGTACACTTTTAAAGTACACTATAAACCCTTTATTATAAATTATTTCCGGAGTTTTCCACGCAAGTTGAAAAACAGCGCCAGTCAAATAGTTTTTAAATACGATTTATTTATAACATATATGTTCGTTTTAAAAGATAAAAGCTGAAAAGGTTCTTGCTATAAAAATAAAATTTGAGAAAATAAAGCTTGCGCTTAAGGTAGAGACAAACAAAATGGCGATGGCACAATCAGCCGCGTGCCAGTTTATTAGGGACCTCGTATATTACTTTTATAGTGGCGTCGCTAGTCATAGGTTAAAGAATCACAACTACGTTTCCACGAATTCGCGTAACTCGAATCCGTAAGTCATATATACCCTGATTTTGGTAGGAAGAACAGTAGAGAAAATTCAAACATATTGTTTTACAGCCAACATTGATAACATTTTACTATATTATTTGTTTTAATTGATAGGTATTGATTATATTTATCAAAAGTGACAGCTGCAGATAACATGACTTGATGTATGGAAATATTAAACTTGTTTTAGTAACTTTAGTAACCAACTTCTACTGTTCTTCCTACCAAAATCATACTTTCCATTCACGGTAGAAATTATTCTCTGAAAGGTCTTTTTTCCTACCAATATCCTACTATATAATAGATTTCTGGTAGGGAAAAAGGCCTTTCAGAAAACCATTCCTACGCTGAACAGACTTTACCTACTTTTCTTATATTATAGTTAGACACTTTAGCTCAGTAGGAAGAGCGCTTCCCTAGAAACCAAGAATCAGAATTCTATTCCCAGCATGACCGAAAAAATTGCTGAAATTTGGGGCTTCCCCTTCCATAGAGATAAATTAGCGGTCAGGGAACTGGGTGTTGTGTCTGTTCTATAATTAGATTTGAAACTAGGTCATGTGCCGAGATATAATTAGTCGGTTCAGAAAATATATGTTAACTTAATTCTAATGGAGTAAGCATGAGGAAGAGAGAATGACCCGCATATGCGTGGAGGTAGAGTGAGTGGACCGTTTAGGGAAAGCCTCAATATACTCTACTCTGTTATTCGAACCCTGATCGCCCTGTCACCGGCAGTCTAGTCCAGCATGAGAGGGANCGACCGGACTTCAATCCCGATCGAGTGCAATGATGATGTCCTCCTTTCCTCCAGATGATGCGATCCCTCTTAGATCCGCCCATAGCAAGTTTCCCCCGCTCGGATAGAGTCACAAAAACAAATTTGCGGCGAAGTGTTTTATTTGAACAAAGTAACGCAGTACTACTCAAAAGCCTTCAATCCACCTCTTAACACTGACACGAATAAGAGATCTAGGTCCTGAACTAGCTACTAGTTAACCGCATGCTCTTATAACTGTCAGTAAACTAGTAAGAGTAAGTTATTTATCCTCGGACAACCAAAACCCCATTAACCTTCAGCTACGACAAGCACACTCGTGCGCTGTTTGTATTATTATTATTATTATTATTATTATATGCGCCTGTGGTAGCGCGGTTTAAAGCGGTCACTCTAGCAATATACTGTGATACACATTATGGAGAGATCGGGATTCAAATCCCAGTTGGGTTTAGTTAACTACATGGTTTACCTACCTAAACGCAAACGCGTGTACATTTCTTTGAATTTTCCCAGACTCGTCTCAAACATTTGTGTGTGTAAATATGCAGATAGTCTGGACGGGAGGTACACGGTGTATTCTTACTATTAATTTCTAGCGTACACTTTCGGAAACGACTAATAATCGATCCACAACTTATAAACTAACCTGATATATAACAGTTGTTCTCAAAATTGTGGTGCGGGAAAAGCTTTCAAGGGGAAAATGTGCAAAACAACAAGAGGACCAAACGTGGCGGCGAATTAGGGAAATTTTCTTCGTTGACTACCTGAAAAAAAAAATTTAGCACCGCGTCTTACTTGTTCGGGTTATAGTTAAGCTTAGGTGTAGTAATTAGGCTTAGGGGGTTTTAAGAATTAAAAAGGTTATATTTAGAGGAAGTGTACCCGCGCATTTGTATGAAGGGAGAGAAGAAAACCATTGAGAAAACCGCCATCAGTACACCCAACCGAGATTCAAAACTAGATCTCCCCGTCATCGGCATTCTAGTCCAATGCGATAGTAGCGAGTTAGACCATGCGATCATCGAAGCGGCGGTTTTTTTTAAATTTACCATGTGAGGCAGCAAACTTACAGTAGCCCCATGGCTTCATTGGTGCTGACTGACAGCTTTGAAAAGTTACCAGACCAAATTATGTATCCCTACGCCGAACCATATGATCTGCAAAAACATGTGTTTAGCAGCTGTCACTTTTGACAGTCAAAATTTAGATCTATACCTAAATGTTGACTGTCAAAAGTCAGTTGTGAGCTGTCAGTCAGCACCAAAGAAGCCATGGGGCTACTGTACCTTGCATTATTCCAATATAATGCGGCTTATAATATAGGGCACAGTTTAATCCGTCAGGGAAATACCGCAACCTTTCAAAGTAGGCGTGTACGTTCAACAATTCGAGTTATTAACGCAAAGAAATTTATAAATGAGAAAACGAGTCTGGCTAAACCGCTGAAACGAGCTATTTGAGGGTAGAGTCAACAGGGCAACAGAACACACCCATAACAAAGTACTTCATCTCGCGATAAGATAACTTTAAATATTGTAACTAGAAATAATATTCGCGAGATAAGATAGGTGCACATTCAAGAGGCATCTATAGTAAAAGAGGACACACACACACGCACACGTGATTCCAAATTTTAATGATGTAATAAGAAATCTCGAGACACGTGGTGAGAAAGTAAATATTCCAAGTACACAAATAAACGTTTTTATTTATATTTATGTTGGGCCTCAAGTGATATCGGGACCCCAATGATCGCATGTTCAAGCTTTGACCGAGGTCAAACGGATTTTTACTGAGCGATAAAAAAATATCAGTAGCACAACTTCCTTCGGAGGTTAAATGCAGCCGTCGGGAGTCGATTGTGGCATGTTAAGAGATCCCTAAAAGGTATGTGAAAATACCTTTTCAGCAAAAAATGTATAGGCTCTTTCTCGTTCGCTCGTAGAAATTTAGTGCAGAGATAAGGGAAAACTACCGCATTTTTAGGACATCCCTAGGACATGTTCTTTCTTCCAGACGGTGCGGGCAACATTAACCAGCCGAAGGGCTGAGTGAAACCCGTATCCGGATGGATGGGAAGCATTTCAGAAGCAACCCTCGGGTTGAAGACTTATTATTTTATTTATATAAATAAGACAAGATGGTTGACAATTCTTTTTCCCCCCTAACTAACGGACCAGAAAATGTATTTATTCCGGATGACATATCATAAAGATACAGAGGAAGAGGCTCAAATATTCCCATAGCAACCTAATTGGGGTCAAATTTATATAATATATTTAAGTGTGGTGGAAAGATACACGAGATGAGATTTATATTTTTTTTAAATACTTTTTCGGACCAAAACAAATAAAATATGGCTTCAGCGGACTTTTTTAATATCATTTCCTGCAAAGAATAATCTAAACAGTCCTTGGATATTTTGTCGCGAGATTTAAACAAGACGTTTCATCCTTCTTTTTTTTAGCACGTCTTACTACCCGTCAAGGTTATACGCCTTTGTACTAATCACGCTAATGTAGTAGGGATGAGGAAGGATAAATTTACACAAACTGTACCATCATTTTCGTGAAATTAGATCGGAAAATCATTTAGGGAAGACTACTTTTAGTACTTACCGAGCCGGGATTATAACCCCGAAGCTGTTTTTTCTCTATGAAAAAAGTTTCCGTTTCTAAGCGCCACTGTGCTAGTTACAAATATTCAAGACTTGTTGGGTTCAACGTATGTATGAAATTAAAACTAAATATAGGCCTGTCTAATAAAGCAATATTTAATTTACTGTGTCTCAAAAAAAGTTTATTGCTATAAAGACCACAAAAAATACTGACCTTCCATGCCAACCTAATTTCCCAAACTATCCCTAATCCAGGTGTGTTGGGATAGTGCAACTCTCCCATGAATATACTATTTTTTTACACACACACACGAACCAAAGTAAACTTCAACGTGCATTATTTAAAAAAAACAGCAAAAAGAAGTAATTAAAGTTTTCGTACAGGTATGCGGACCATCGGGTTGAGAAACACCGAGTTATGTATGAGCAAACTAACATAAGGCTTCTGGTTTTAAAAATCCGAAATCGCATACAGGATACACACGAACTTAAAGATACTCAAGCTCGCTTTGTACTTAATGGCGAAAGGGTAAAATTAAGCTTATGACTGCATCAAGTTGATATCAACGCGCTTATGCTAAACTAGTTTTGATTTCTTATAGTCTTCTCCTCTCATGAGACACATATGATCTGCTGCTAAGGAGCAGTAGTCTTGGGAGTCAACCAACCTCCAAGTTAACGAATGGGGGGAATGGTTGACGTCCGAATATTGACTATATATATATATATGCTTCTAATTATTGTGCAACCGTTTCTGTCAATAAATTATGTAGCGGAGAGTTAGTTTCTAAGTTTATTTTATATTTTGTATGTTTATATTTATTAATTTTTTGCACCGCCCCTTGCTACCCGTCCGGGCTATACCCACGTTTGCATTCAGGAATATATATTTCTTTATTTTTAAAATAAGAGTCAACAGCTTAAATTAGTTCTACTTATTCTTAAGTCAACAGCCCAAAGCTTAGCTTGATGTAATTTCTGTCCATCCGGAAATGGACATGCCACTCAGCGCTTGGGTTGGTTAGTGCTTCCCGCACCATCTGGTGGAAATCCCTTGTACCAGAGGAGTTCAGGAAGTGTGACGGTTCCCAGTTTGCTTCCACGCTGGATTTCTATGAGCGAACGCGAAAGGGTCTACCAATTTTGTAGGAAAGGTATTTGCACACAACCTCCAGGATTATTTTACATGTCACAATCGACAATGGGACAGATGGTTTTACCTCTCCTCCAAAGGAAGTTGTGCTACGGGTTTTTATCGCTGTCGATTTGAACCCACGGGCGCCGGTCCCTAAGGCGAGCACTTTAATCCAAGACCATTGAGGTGGACTAGTTTTTAAAGTTATTAGTAAATCTGTCCATTGTGACAGTCAAATAAATAGTCTATTATAATATTTTTAACCATTAAAAAGCTCGTAAGATCTGAACAAGATGTTCAAATCGTTCAAGGTGCGACGAATCAAGTTGTCTAACAGGGAACATAAACGGTAGCGTAACGTGACAGTATTGCGACGGTAATAATTTTCAGTTAAGACTTCAAAACATACCTCCCC
>CABFOV010001416.1:39360-55606 GCA_902141375.1 Timema poppense
CGCCCCCCCCCCTTCTCAGAACCCTATTATAGTCATAAACAACGATCTTTACGGCTACGATACAGATTATAAATAACCATTCACCAACACGTTATTCCGTGATACGTTCTAGCAGCAGTACTGGATATTTACGCAAGGAAGTATGGTTTTCAAGACATTTTCGGAAAAAAAAAAACCCTTTTTTCCAACTTTTCTTGCTAGGAGTTATAACCAAGTAATTCGCCTCGAGGTATGTATGACCACAATATAAAAACTAAATATCAAAAACTTTTCGTTAAATCATTTCCTATATAACCTTAAATATCAGACACCTTATCTCAGTCGGTTGCGTGTCTGTTTACAAAGTTAAGGGGGTCCCCGGCATGACAGAAAATTTATCATTGGTGAAATGTAAGTTTAACCTTTCACGGTGATGAATTAATGTTCGGGGACTGGATGTTGTGCCTGTCCTAGTCTTAAGTTTTATTATAAGGCGTATGAAGCCGGTAGTGGAGAATATATGGCTTGAATAAATAAATGACCCGGACCACAGGCTGGAAACAGTAATAGATGGATGATGTAACCCTCAAGTGCAGACAAAATTGAAAAAAAACCAACTGTTTTTTATTACTTTTAGTTTGAGGATACACGAAAAGTATACGCAAATTCTAAAAGGGTGAATATGTTTACGATTAAAATACTTTCTCTATACGAGGGACTTACATACAAATGCGTGACATTTCCATGAGGAAACAAGCACTTTGACTAAAATCTAGACCACGATGAAAAAACGGCTGTACCAGAAAGGGATGATCATGTCGACCCAACCCTAGTAGGTGTGTAGGGTAGCGGCGAGGTGAGGACTGGGGGATGAGCTACGCTTTGTCGCAAGTTTCTTCAGGTTGTACTGTAATGTCTGTGCGCGCCTGTAAAGTACAAAGTGTTATCATGACTGAATGTGTCTGTGTGTGTTTGTTTCGCAGTAACCTCGCTTACGAGTCGCGAGCACCTGTGTTGATCACTGAATTTAAACTAAGTGCAGCAAGAGCTGGCAGTAAAACATGACTCACTGCCAAGACAATGAGGTCTTATGTACACCTTCACCACAGGGTGTCCAACAAAACTGTTATTTTGAAAATTCCTTGACGTGCCCTGTTTTCCAGGTCAGTGGACACCCTGTTCAAGTACAGTCCAATCCAGATAGGAGAAAAAACTTTGGACAGTTATAAAAATTTACTAAAACCATGTTCATATATTTTATTCATCATGTCGTGTGATTTGCAACTGTCAAGTCTTTTTATAGAGACTGTGTGTTTACTCGTTGCTAATGCATAATTGAAATCGAAAGAAATTTTGTCTCAATGACACACATTTGTCAACGTAGGCCAGACATTAACACCATAAAAGGGTGACCTGGTGGTCTAGGGGTAAGGTGTTAGACTTCTATGCTGGCGGCCGGGGTTCAATCCTCGGTCCCGGCATAGATTTATCTGATTACCAAACCCTTCCTTCACCTCTGACAAGACATCTTGTGAATGTGGGGAATGCCAGACCTCCACCGTGGTTCGGATTCCACGTTAAACTGTAGGTCCTCCATTTCATCTCACAATCACCCTACCATTACACATTAGCGTAAGTGTGTACAACCCGAACGGGTAGTAAGACGCGGTGCTAATAATAATAATAATAACACCATAAAATAATTAATGCAAATTAAATGCTTCAAACACACTTCAGTGGCCGCATGGTCTAAGACAATATTCTCTCAATAGACTAGACTACAAAAAAACCCAGAGATATCGAGGTTCGAATATTGGTCGGGTGTACTGAAGGCAGTTTTCCCAAAATATTATCCATTCTCCCTACATATAAATGCGGGTACACTTTCTCTCTAAATATAGCCTTCCTAATCCATAAAACCATCAGCATAATTAGTATATAATCGTACAACCCGAATAAGTAGTATGACACGATACTAAAAACAATCCTTCAAATTTTTAGTAAATTTTGTTTAAGACTATTCTTGGTTGGAATTCGTTTTACTTAAGAAAATGTAAATTCAAAATTTGTTTTGAAATGCACCCAAGTCAGTATTTTTAACGGTCAATATGGCTCTTAAGTCTTATTGGACCATTCTACCACCGAGGGGGGTTACATATATATTTTTTATGTTTAAATTGTGTGCTATCTCCACCATGTTTAGATATGTTACCTGTAGTATAGTGATATGTGAATGTGTGTTAATGTGGAATGATTGTGTGCCTTAATGGGATGTTTTCCTCTCTCCACTTTATTTAGTTCTAACTTACTCATTTATTTTATTTTAATATGTTCATAAATGTACAATCATGTATGTGGGCAATATTTTTTATATTATTGTTATTTTCGTACAAACATAATAAATTTAGCACTTAATAATAGAGAAGGTATATTTAATTAAGAGGTGGGTTAGGTGTAAGAAAAGGCGCTGGCTGGCCTTAACTTCGCCCAAATAAGGAGGATGTTATTATTAATATTATTATATCGTGTTGACAGAGCACAGAGTTATGACCGTCTGGATGGGTCGTCTGACACGAAGGCCACTGCATACAGTAGCAGTAGAAACCTTCAAACTTGATACGGCGAGCCCGTCAAATAGTCACCGGCTAGTGTAGCGACCGGATGTTGATAAAAACTGTAACAGCGCGCGCCGTAGAAAGAAAAGAACTGGCAACCAAACAGGACTTTTAGTTAACACTCACTTGGGCCTGACAATTTAAACAGCTTGTGTTGGGAGGTTTGTCTGGTGCCAGGAGTATGGTTAGTGTCGACACTGGTTAGTAGTAATATAGACCTATGGCTATATAGCATTTATAGTAGGACTTTTGCAGAAAATCCTTAGAGAAGATTATTATTATTATTATTAGCACCTCGTCTTACTACCCGTTCGGGTTATACGCACTTACGCTAATGTGTAATGGTAGGGCGATTGTGAGATGAAATGAAGGACCTATAGTTTAACGTGAAATCCGAACCACGGTGGAGGCCTGGCATTCCCCACATTCACAAGATGTCTTGTCAGAGGTGAAGGAAGGGTTTGGTAATCAGATAAATCTNAATCTTTGCCGGGACCGAGGATTGAACCCCGGCCGCCAGCATAGAAGTCTGACACCTTACCCCTATACCACCAGGTCACCCTATTTCTTCCTATCAAACTCCAACTTTACATATTATACTAAAGGGAAGTATAAAATTCAAGGGATATATAAAGCACCACGTCTTACTAACCATTCGGGTTACAAGCTTGTATAATAGATAAAAGTTAGTGGGTTAGGGATGAAGGAAGTTGAATTTAAAGGAAGTGTACACACATTTAGAGGGAGGAGGGGGGGAATTTCAGTACACTCAACCGGGATCGAACCACGATCTCCCAATAATCAGAAGTAAACTTGATTGCGAGCATGATGCCTTAGACCAGGCTTGTCAAACTTGTTTGCTCATTTGCTCATAAGGAAGGGATAAATTTAAAATACTGAGGGCGATATTTTAAAAAAATCTTATTAATACAAAAATAAGTTTAAGAATTATATAGTAAGCGACAGTGCTAATATATATATTTATATATTCACTTTTTTAAACCATAGACCCTACCCTGTATTTTTTAATAATAAGTATATAACCTTTTAATTGCAGCAATGGTATTTAGTGTTAGGCTTTAAACTGCGAAGTGACTTCACTTTCTAACTGACGACAAACTCGTGTCCGTAAGCCGAGATCTCTCAACTGAGTGTTCCTTTTCATAGAGAAATAACAGCTCACACATTTATGGGCTGCCACACATTCCACATATTTAGGGTGCAAATCTACCAAATTTTTTGTAACCGACCGTTGGATGTGTAAAAAGTAAATATTTGGTGTACAAACCTCACCTGCTAGATTTATTTCACCAAGCAATGGCCAAATTTCAAATGGCATAATCCGAAAAAGAGTTTGATCTAAAGGGTTTATAAAAATAAAAATCTGGCCACATTGCATGATGGTTCATTATAAAGTCCGCGGGGCGCACGAAATCATGGATCAAATTGGACATGCCTGCACCCTAAACCATGTTGCCACCAAAGCAGGTCCCAAATATATATACAGTAGTTTGATAAAAAATATTAATTTAGAGTAAAGGCATTTTAATCAAATTAATGTAGACGTCCTGCCTTTCCCGGACACGTCCTACATTTCAACCTTCCGACCGGTGCCCGAGAGGAATTTCCAAAATATTCCAAAATGTACACAAGTTTAACCAAATAAACAAATAGTTTTTTTGTGTGTCACTAACTCTCAAAGTTTTAACGCGTTTTCGTCGGTGTCCATGTGATAAAATTTGATATTTTTATTGGTTGCGTGTATGACGTCAGCAAACCAATCACATCGCGCGTTTTAGTTCTTACTGTAGCGTTCCACCCATAGTTGTTCCTGATGGTGTATGGATATTTCCGTCCTATGTAGAAAGAATAACGAAACGTAAATGCCAATTTAATGATAATTTATCTAGCAAATACAGGCCATTTAAAGAAGGTAAAAATGAATATGAATCCAAATGTCTAATTTGTCCCACAGGTCTAAAATATGTTTTCGGCCAAAATAAATTAATTACGGCTTCAGTAGATACGTTTGGTTTAGTTTTATACACATGGTAATATCAACAGTGTTCTTGAGTACTTTGAGTGGGCATTGTGGCATTTTATGAGATATTTTTAACTGAATTATTATTATTAGAACCGCGTCTTAATACCCGTTCGGGTTATACGCACTTACGCTAATGTGTAATGGTAGGGTGATTGTGAGATGAAATGAAGGACCTACAGTTTAACGTGGAATCCGAACCACGGTGGAGGCCTGGCATTCCCCACATTCACAAGATGTCTTGTCAGAGGTGAAGGAAGGGTTTGGTAATCAGATAAATCTTTGCCGGGACCGNATGTTTTCGGCCAAAATAAATTAATTACGGCTTCAGTAGATACGTTTGGTTTAGTTTTATACACATGGTAATATCAACAGTGTTCTTGAGTACTTTGAGTGGGCATTGTGGCATTTTATGAGATATTTTTAACTGAATTATTATTATTAGAACCGCGTCTTAATACCCGTTCGGGTTATACGCACTTACGCTAATGTGTAATGGTAGGGTGATTGTGAGATGAAATGAAGGACCTACAGTTTAACGTGGAATCCGAACCACGGTGGAGGCTTGGCATTCCCCACATTCACAAGATGTATTGTCAGGGGTGAAGGAAGGGTTTGGTAATCAGATAAATCTGTGTCGGGACCGAGGATTGAACCCCGGCCACCAGCACAGAAGTCTGACACCTTACCTCTAGACCACCAGGTCACCTTTAAACTGAAGAGAGAGAGAGAGGAGATCTCACGAAAACCAAGTATGTGCGTAACAAATATCCAGGATATGTCTCGATAGACGCGCTGGGCTGGAAACCACAAAGACGCCGACGCCGGTCACAGATGACCTGACGGAAGACCATCGGCAAAGGAAGCAGAAACATCGGAAAGTCATGGACCAAACTCAAAAGTATGGGCGAGGATGGATTTTTTGCTCCACATAAGAAGCTAAAGGAAAATTTACACAAAATATATTGTATATCTTAGTCAGTTCAAGTTTGATTTGTTCTTCTTGACAAATGACAATGTAAAAAAATGGCTCAGTGAAAAAGAGACTCACCTGCTGCATCTTCTCGAAGTCGAGGCAAGGCCGAGGCACGTGGGGCGGCCGCGGAGAATTGTGTTGCCTGTGCCTCTTCCTGGGGCTGACGTCCAAGGGCAGCACCTTCCCACCACCCCCGTAGTGGAACAGCTTGGGAGGCGGAGACAGCGACCTCGCACCGGCCGGCTTGTGCGCGTCGAGGGGTGGCGACGCGCGAAACTGCACGGGCGCCATGGCGGCCAGGAGCCCCTGTACCTCCTCGTCTGACGACGAGCAGCTCTCCGCCACGGCGGGGCAAGAGCACGGCGGTGACGAGGAAGAATGATCGTCACCGGACGAGGGTCTCGAGTTGTTGTTGTTGTTGTTGACGACGGTCGCGGAAGCCACGGCTGCCGCCACGGAGGCGGCGTCCACCACCGACGAGGCTGGTTCCGCGTCCGTCGGGAGCGGCCGGCCCGTGAGCAGGTTGCCGCACGACACGGACGAGGTTATCGTGGGCGGGTGGGGGTTCGCCACCTGGGACCACTTCCTCTTCTCGGGCACGGTGACGCTGCCGCTCCTGCAGGTGAGGGTGAGCAGCGTCGTGGGGTTGTTTATCACCTCGAGCTCCTCCTCGGAACTGTGATGGTCGTACTGCTGGTCGGTGTCGCTAGCCAGGGCTGAGTCCAGGTAGGAGGTGGGACTGCACGCGGCGCTCAGGGAACTGCTCGTCGTGCACGGGCCGGGACTCGAACCCTCCACCTCGCTTTCCATCACTGAAACACGACACCTCATTAGTACACAAACTACACTCATTTATACCTTACTTAAGTCGGTAGCACGTCTGCGTACCGAATTAAGGAGCCCGGGTTTTATTCCCGACACGGGTAAAAATAGTCATTGTGGTGAAATGGGGGATTCCTTTTTTCCAAAATTGATATGGGATTTTTCACCTGTTATAGAATAAATATATTTTGCTTAGCGCCTTACTACCAGTTAGATCTATACGCAATTAAGTACCTTAAGTTAGCAAAGAAAAAATATATAATTTAGAGAAAATTAACCATCACATTCACGTGGAAGGAGAATGGGAAATGATTAATGAGAATCCACTTCCAGTACATCCGGTAGGGGTACAAACCCCGACCTCTCCATCACCGGTGAAAGGAAACGAGTTTTATGTATAGTCCACGTGACTCGTGAGGAAAGTCTCTGCCTTAGCCCCCCCTCCCAGGCTGTTAATTCTTCACTACGAAAGAGGAAACCTTAATTCTATCAGATAACTTTTCACCCTTACTGAGATTCGAATCTGGGACACCGAGCTCGGTAGTGAGACACAGTTTATTTCTTAAGAATTTAACACTCCCTCCAATAGCCGGAAAATACATGGCAAGAATCCACCAGTACGACTGCTTCAAGAAGGAAGATGTTTACAGCACAAGGACGTATTAAACTCGCCAAATGGTATATATATCTCCTGTAATGAATGGCTATGTCCACACATTTATCCCAAAGTTCCGTAAATCTAACAACGTCACACATGACCTATAAAAAAACAGTCCTTAAAACACAACAATGACGCCATGTTTTGTTTTTTTCCACAAAATTTATTTCCCCACCCCCCTTTCCATGGCCTCTCAACCGAAACGCCAACATAATGTACGCCACTGTGTGTTGTTAAACAATTAAAAAAAAAAAGAGCAACTACACAAAGCAACAGCGGTTATCACTTATCTGAATTCTGATGTGACCAGTCGTTAAAAAAACAACGGAAAAAAGCATATAACTAAAGCTGAGAATGTAATGAGAGCTGTTATCTGAAGTGCATATCCGCTACCCAGCACCCATACCACTATTTCCCGCCTTCCTCTCTCCCCCGACATCATCAGAGTGCACAAGGATGCTAAAACCTAGGCTACAAGAGTTCTGCAACTAGATACGAAAGTTCTGCAGTCAATTCTCAAACAAAATATTTTCAAGAAAACTGTCTGCAATGGCGGCTTGTGACATACTAGTATGGTGAAGGGGTAGATATAGGAATTAAAGATAAGGAAATGTAGTCACACTTTCATGTAAGTAAGGTGTGAAAAACGTTTAAGAAAAAAATATATTAGTAGATCCTAACGGCATTTGAACATCGACCTCTTCGGCAACAGAAAATCAGCGACAAGCATTTTGTCCGCATGTCAACCAATGCGGGTGTAAGGCACTCTGAGCCCGACCTCTCAAGTACGCGACAATTCTAGAGCAATATGACCCTCTTCGATGGTCTCATGGTCTAAGGCGTCACTCTCACAAAAAGACTGGCCTGACGATGACAGGGAGATTTGGGTTAGAATACCGGCCGAGTGTACTGGGAGTGTTATTTATTCCTAAATAGTTCTCCACTCACACAACTCCACGCAAATGTGAGTACACTTCCTTTTAATTAAATCTTCTTCGTCCCTAATACATTAGCGTAATTATTGGTACAGTATGTGTACAACCCGAATGGTGCTAACTAAAAGTGTTATGTGAGTCTAACCGCCGCTAGTATGAAGGTCAAAGGGTGAAAATCGTCCATATGTGTCCAAATTCGAATGCTAAACAACATTTTACAGCTAACCAAGTGGAGGCCACAATCCTCTCCATGTCTAAACCAGGTCTGTCTGTCTGTCTGTCCACCCCTGTTTCACATAATGGAGGAACTACCAAACCATACCAAATACATTTTCAGCCTGACCTCGGAATACAAATGAACCAGTAACGTATTTTTTTTAAGGAAGGGAAAGTAAACCTAAAAGTAAAAAGATTGACTTTTATAAAGTTATTTATTATTGGCCTACAAATAGTTGGCTTTGATCTGTTCGGTCGTGATGTAGTTTAACAGGAGAAATAAAAATATCCTTACGATCCAGGAGAGATGCTATATTTCGCACTTAAAGGAGGCATACTATAATGTGTGCTAAGAGGAGGCATAATATAGTTTGCAATTATACGAGGTACAGTAGCCCCATGGCTTCTTTGGTGCTGACTGACAGCTCACAGCTGACTTCTGACAGTCACCATTTAGGTATATACCTACACTTTGACTGTCAGAAGTGACAGTTGCTAAACACATGTTTTTGCGGATCATTTGGTTCTGCGTAGGGATACATAATTTGGTCTGGTAACTTTTCAAAGTCGTCAGCTGTCCCTCAGCACCAAAGAAGCCATGGGGCTACTTGTACCATACTTTAATCTAAACGGAAGATTAGTAATTTCGCCCAGAGTCGCCATCTAGTTGGTCGTACACACGGTAATAGTTTAAATGCACCGAAGGAATCCAATATTGAATTAGGTTTGTAAACTCCACTCATGTGCGAGACACACACACACACACACACACACTATGTGACAAGGGCTATGTCGCGACAATCCCAGGAGAAAGTTAAAAGAAAACAAAGTCGTCAAATTCCCATTTACTCCTCCTGCCTCTTAAGTGGTCGTTAAGTGTTTTATGTTTAGTATCTTACGCTACTCCCCGCTGACCGCCCAAAACACGTGTGGGCGACAGTAGCGTGGCCAGGTAAGACGCATGTGCAGTATTCGGGCGTTAAGTGCTAACGGGATATCAGACTAGGAGGTACATCTTACAGTAGAATCAGACACATCCCGCACACACCAGTTCTTTTGTCTCAGACCCCGCCCGGTTCAATATCAGTTTCATCTTCACGTTGAGCCGAAAACCGAAGTTTCAAAAGTTCACTAAAAACGCACTGACAGATTCCAGAGCGACAACTTAAATAAAGCGCCTGGGATAAGCAATAAAATCATTTCCCCACTCAACCTCATAAAAATCGACGCAATATATATTTTAATGTTTGTCTAAATCTTTGTAGAATAGAGTATTATTTGTTAGTATGCCTTCATCTCCTTCCTCAACAATGACTGGTTTCACATTTCCCACGACTGTCCCGCCCACACCCTTGCTATAGACTAGGAAATACGAGGTAAATTGTTAAAGTGAGACTTTTGTTTTTAAAGGCATCACATATAATTAAAGTATATTTATAGAAACTATCCGAACACATTAATGTATAACCTGAACGGTTAGTAAGACGCATAAAAAACTTGTAAAGGTGAGATTTTATTTTTCCAAAAAGTGGTCGAACTTTTTAATTTGAGATACTCACAATAGAAGAGTTATATTTATAATACATTATATTACGTTAATATGTGTTAAGGATTAGGAAGGACGAATTTAGAAGCAGCGTGCCCGCATTTGCATGGAAAACAATTTAAAGAAAACCACATACAATTAACTCTACCGGGATTCGAACGCCGTTCTCCATGTCATCGGCAATCCTGTAAATATGTGAGACGCCTTAAAATTTAAAACCATCCGTAAACCAAAGCGGAAACTGTCAAATTTTTGTTAGCATAGCTAGAGTTTCAAATAACTTGGTAACAATTTTTTTTTAGTAACCTTACAATTTTTCCCCGTATAAATATAATTGATTCAATTATCTCATCAGGTTAAAACCTAACCAACAATGTTATACCAACTTATTTAATAACAATGAAACGATTTAAAACCTGACTTCCCACGGAGCAAGAAGTATTTACTCCAATGGAATAAACTTGTATTTATATAAGACAAGTGAATCTTCCCGTGCGGCTAATGTACCATGTGTTTGTACTGGAATGCGGGTAGGAAGGGGGGGAGGGGAAGTGAGAGAGAAAGGGAGTGGGGAAGCCGGCAGGCCACGCTTCGGCGCATGCGCACAACTGCGTCCTTTGTTCCAGCCGGTAGTGGACGTGCCCTCGTACAACAGCTGATCGATAACGCAGCGTAGTCTCACTAGCAGTCTCAAAAACATCTACCCTCGGACCTGAGATTTATTTTCCGTTTTTATCACAAGTTAAACATTTTATTGAAGCAATTGTTTGGATGAAATGGTTTACGAAACAAAGGAAATGCCTCAATTTATTTATGGCGAGTCAGTAAGGAGGGGAAATGCCAATTGGTGTAAGGATTTATCAAATGGATGTGCATTAAATAGTTTTACAGGTTACAAGGATCATGACTTGTTGATGAATCGTTTACTGCAGCTCAATAAAGTTTCCCAACTTAAAGATTAACTAGGTTCTTTCTAGGCGTAACATTTTCCGAGTTATAGAGTCATGATTTGCACAATACTTTAGTAAGAAAAGTTCGCATTACAAAACTTAATATCCCATTTTATAGTACAATTAGAGATTAATTCCTTAGACGAGTTTATAATTTGCTACTTTAAGACTCTAGATAAAACTTTTATTTCTGAATTGTGAAATTACTGTTAAATTAGTTCGAAACATGTTTCAAATAGATAGTTCCAAGAAACCATACGGTTTTATCAACGTATTATATTCACATAATCAAATAAACTTTGTTGCCAACATTGAACCACAGATATTTTGAAAGCTTACTTTTTGTTATTATGTTTTACACCTTGGTTTCTTATGGCCTTAATCTAAGGAATAAGGATGAGGAGGGAACTCACATAAGCATGGGAAGGAGATAAGAAAAACATGGTGTTATGTTACATCTGACCTGTCACCGGTGATAAAAAAAAATCAGAGTTTGACGCCTCAGACCAAGTGGCCACGAGTGTGGACTTAGCTCGTCGACGACATAAACGCAGTTTTAAAGCAAAATATTAAGGTTAAGAACAACGCAACGTGTGTCAAACTTGGATAGGTTGACGACAAACGCATGCATTTCACGATTTACATACATGGTGACAATATGTCACAACGGATTGGTAATCGACCGACCTCCCACTCCCTCCCCATACCCGCTTAAAAGCAGGAAATTCGTTCATCGTACGATGACTCCAGAGGTTTAATGTACTCAAGGTCTAAAATACGATAACGAATTGACCCAATTAGAACAAAGCTGGATGTAGGTACAAAACACTCGACTTTATTTGATATATATTACTCTACCCACCCGGGTGATACGCACATTATGTGCCAATCCCGAGGTTTTTCCACACATGTGATTCTTATCTTCTATTCCTCTATCCACCCAAATACAAGTGAACTTTATATATATATAAAGTAGATCGTTCTACTAATCCACGCTGTCAAACCACATCGGTCCGTCAGACCCCTTCCGCCATTATGGAAAACATTTTAAACGGAAGTAAGAGATAATTTTTACGCAGAATTACTTCCGCCTCTAACCCCCACCCCCACCCCAAACTACCCTATACGCTTTCCTTTGATCTTCTCTAGTCCGGACTTGGAGGTCAGATTTAGCCCTCCTCGCTCTTTCATACTTTTCTTCGACACTCTCCATATAACGTGGAGAGAATCCATCTCGTAATTTCCTACCCCCTTTATTTCATGGGTGGAAGTGAGAGGCGGGGGAGGGGTGGCGGGTCTAGGGGTACAACCTCCCACACCTTCTGGCGGGGGTGGGGGTGGTGGGGTTGTGAATGAAACAGAAAAGAGGAGTGTCTACAACCAGCGAGTACGTGACAGACATAACTATAAAACACAAAACTTCCACCTCTTGTTTTTCTATCATATAACCTACGGTTGGTTTACTTGCCCCTTGGTGTGCGTCCCTGGCTACTAGAGGTCCCGGGTTCGATTCCCGCTGATACCAAAAGTATTTTCTTCGAAAGGGGAACTGTACCTAGGGTTGCCATGGTTTAGGTTTAAGATCTCCACTGGTTCCACAGCTTCTTAATCACCCTCAGCACGAAATTAGCGGGTATGACGTGTAGACAGCCTCCCAGATACACCCTCGGCGACGTGTGGGTCCCACGGAGCGGCTAAAAGTCACCATACAGTACACGGCGACAAAATTGGATACTGTTCCTCTCACGGTAAAATATGGCATGCGCTAAATTAATTATTCTTCTTATTATTATTAGCACCGCGTCTTACTACCCGTTCGGGTTATACGCACTTACGCTAATGTGTAATGGTAGGATGATCGTGAGATGAAATGGAGGACCTACAGTTTAACGTGGAATCCGAACCACGGTGGAGGCCTGGCATTCCACACATTAACAAGATGTCTTGTCAGAGGTGAAGGAAGGGTTTGGTAATCAGATAAATCTGTGCCGGGACCGAGGATTGAACCCCCGCCGCCAGCACAGAAGTCTGACACCTTACCCCTGGACCCCCATTATGAGAGTAAAAGGGGAAAAAAGAAAACAACTGCGATATGCCAGAAATGTGTGCAGTGCATTCGTATTTGAATGACAACTCGAAACTTCTCGCAGTGACGATGAGGGACAAAGCGACAAAGTTTCTTGTTAGTAACTATGGTCTGTCCCTAACATGACAGAATGAGGATTTGTGCGCAGTGCTTATCTGTGAATGCGTTCTGTCCAGCACTGCCGTGGAAACGACAGAACTATCACGCCCAGGACAAAGTGAACAACAACATGTGTACATGCAGTTGACTAAATACGTATTAAAATTAGTAAAATAGATTGTTTAGGGTAAATATAGGACATGGGGGAAAGTAGAAAATGAATATTATTTTTAAGTGTAAGTTAGAATTAAGTAAACTAGGTCTAGGAATAGGTTTAGGGTCCTAACCGGATGGATATTATATAAATAAAGAGCATAAATCAAAAATAAAGAATACTGTATGATATAGTAAATTGAAACTCAACTCGGACTAAAATGTCAGAAGCCGAGTTTTATCAAGCCGCAATAAAAAAAAAAGAACCCATTCTAAAATGGTCAAAAACGGGATTTTCAACGCAGTTTTTAACGAAATATCATTTAGTATTTCAACAATATTCTGTATTAGAAGTTTCCATTAACTCTTAATCTCCTTTAATGTTTATAATCAGAAACAATCCACGTGCAATAGTGTCCGTGTACATCTACGATTTCGAGCCGACTGTACCAGTTGATGGGCATTTGTTGCACACGTTCTTGACACACGTTTCACTTATGTCATTTTCTACCCGACTCAACAAAATGTCATGAAAGCTGGATGGGAAAGAAAACGCGTTAAGGTCCGTACTTTTGCAGGGTTATTCAAAATAAACATAAAACAAATATTGATTTAGGTTAATGTTTTACACAACGTAAGAATGGGCATTGCGTGATTTATTTTGACCAGGATTTTTTTCACTTCATTTAAGATGTTCAAATTACTACGTAGAGAAAATTGTTCTTAACATATTTACAAAAACAATTTTTTTTATTTATTTTGGCAAAAAAAAACGGATTCTAACCCGTGTCTTCTCCCCTCACTTTAAAAGCTTAGACTAAAGAGAGAGGATAATGGGAGTTAAGTTGAGGAGACAAAGGGAAGAGTTGCACCAACAATCATCTATAGTGGATCTGGGATGAATACAAACTTCACAGTTATAACCAAGCAATTAATGCGTAAATATCCTCGCTGTTAAAAAAAATATATTAAAAAACCATCCTTTAAACACATTTACCTAACATAATCTTATCTGATTTATTCAGTTATGTATATCAATTTAAATTAAAAAAACTGCTGCTGTGGTAAAATGGTCAAACAATAAACTCCTGTCGATGGGGGAGGGGACTATTGGGGTTAAAAATCCCGGTTCGGAGTATATAGGATGGCTTTTTCCTGAATAGTTTTCCTTTTTTTCTCTCTCTCTCTCTCTCTCCACGGCTTATGCGGGCACAAGTCTTCAAGACTTTCCTAATTCCTAACACATTAGTGTAATAAGTTAATATGCTTACAACTCCCAAGTGATGGTAAGACGCGGTACTGGAGAGATAGATTGGTAATGTAATGCGCACGACTATACATAGTAGTCCCATAGTCTGACACACCCCAAATGGCATATCTAATGTTATAAAAAAAACTCACACAAGTAGCAAACAAAGTGATTATCTTATCCATCCCGTTATCGCAAATCAAATAGTGACAGGACTTTCGCCTCTGCTGGGTTTTTTTTAAAATATAAATTGCACTGTTTTTTAGACACACATATCAGAGCACAAAGTGGTCTTCCAAACTTTTTCAGGGGTTGAAGATTTTTTTCTTCTTCAAGATAATTCACCGAATCTTACTACCCGTCCGGACTATCCGCATTTAATTACACTTGTAGGGTATGTATAATTTAGAGGAAATGTACCTTTATTTGCGCGGAAGAAGATGGAGGGGAGTGGGTGGAAACAATTTATTTAAAAAAGTCCCCTCCCCCAGTACTCAAGGTCGGAATTAGAATCCTGACCTCATCCCCGACAAACCAAATGAGCGTGACGTTGGAACCGAGTGCTTTGTTTAATTAGTCTAAATTACTTATAGAATGGTTATACGAATGCGACAAAAGATATCTCAAAAGAGAAACAACGAAACCAGTGATATTTTGGAAGTTATGGTAGCAGCGCAAAAGCGCCTAAACACTTGAGTGATGTAATCAAACTAAGTCAGTCAGCAACTGCCGGGGTTGAGTAACAAAAAGGAACCTAAACAGTAACTTAACAGCTTCTTATTTTAAACGCTTACATTTCTATTTGAATTATTCACTATACTATTCGAGCACTATAATCACTTTAAAAAGTAAATATAAAGGACAAGAAATAATTGCAACTCCATCCGAACCATACCGTGACACCGACGTGGATCGCGACCTTTAAGCTGGAAACCATTACCCCAGACCATTAATTTGGCAATTGACTAAATATATAATTCGAATGAATTGAAAAATGACACCTGGACACGGGAATCTAACCGGGGACCTTTGGCTCACTACACCAATGCTCTACCACTGAGCTACCCAAGGATCTCCCGTGATCGTATTTTAAGGCAGAGTCTGTGATGGACGCGTAGGCTACTAAGAGCTGCCATTGTTATCACAGCGACCGATTAGTGGGTTGTGGTTTTATCCGACCAAGAGTATAACCAATACATTGGACATTCCAAGCGAGTAAAGCGTGAAGAAAGAGACGGAGAGCATTGGCGCGCTAAGCCAAATGTGCCGGGTTCGATTCCAGTGGAATATGACTCAGTTACGGCTTATCTCCGTAATTGTAATAATTCATCCCCCAAGATTCACCTTTCATATATACACAATTGTATAATGAACGCATTTTGGTAATATTATTATTAGCACCACGTCTTACTACCCGTTCGGGTTATACGCACTTACGCTACTGTGTAATGGTAGGGTGATTGTGAGATGAAATGGAGGACCTACAGTTTAACGGGGAATCCGAACCACGGTGGAGGCCTGGCATTCCCCACATTAACAAGATGTATTGTCAAAGGTGAAGGAAGGGTTTGATAATCAGATAAATCTGTGCCAGGACCGAGGATTGAACCCCGGCCGCCAGCACAGAAGTCTGACACCTTACCCCCTAGACCGCCAGGTCACCAATTTTATAGGGTTTTTTTTATTCCGCTTATGATTGTTCACAAGATTTGGATTCAAATGTTGGATTCTAAGGTACACAAGATAAGGATTCAACCCATCAATTTGTAGATACTTTTTTACAACTCGAAAAAAAAAAAGTTTCTTCCTAATCTAAATCAGAGCAACTTTTCATGAAGTAGTTTGGCGATAACCGCGGGGTCTGAACGAACTTGGCCAAGGTTACTCCAATATTTTCTTAGTTCTATCTCCAGAAAATAGC
>CABFOV010001416.1:57978-114115 GCA_902141375.1 Timema poppense
GGGGGAATCGTTCAACGCGCACTTTCTAACCGCAGTTTTATATCGGCACGCGGCCTATTAATTAGGTTGGGACCTGCTTCGGTGACCGCATGATCTAAGGCTCTATACTCTCGCAACTTGACTAAACTGTTCGATGACAGGGAGATCGGGTTTTGAATCTATGTTGGATGCAATGAGGGTGATTCTTTTCCTTTAAGGGTTTTCCACTTGTCCTCAAATACGGGTACACTCCCTCTAATTCAACCTTCCTCGTTCCTAGCTCATTAGCGTAATTAGTACATAAGTAAGCCTGAACAGGTAGTAAGCCACGACGCTAGAAATAAAAATTGTTCGGGGTAATAATTGTACTGTTATCACTGAGCCAGTGGCGACGGAATCTGGAGGGTTAGGGGGAGGAGAGGGGAATTGCAACCCCCTTACCCTTTAAAGAATTTGCCTCCCCCTCGAGATTTATTTCACTCCCTTCTTGATATTCTCGAATATGAAGCTGAAAGATGGTCTTGCATCAAATACCAAGTAGCTTCTGGACTTTAAAAAATCCAGGTGAGGACCAATCCATATAGCTTCTGGAGGCGTGGCATATGAATACCTTCTCTCTCTCTCACACACACACATACATATATACATATATATATTAGCTTTTATCTGTTAAGGCCCTTCCTATTAAAATTGGAATGTATTTAATCTGTATGAGCACAATTATATAAATAGCAATTAATTGTGTAAGCCTAATGAATCAAATAATTAATCTCATGTTGAAAGTATTACTATAATAATGTATTTAACCTATCTAGTAGTAAGCTAATAATAATAGTTTTGTAGACCATCAATACAAACAAAATTAACCATTTGGGTTAGTTCAGTTATTCGAAAATGTAAACTTTGAATAGTATTTCCCATAAGTGGTTTAAGAAAATATCGGGATGACAAGTTTTATTTTATTTTTTAAAAAAGACAACATAAATTTCACAGTAGTTAGTGATATTATGTTCGCGAGAAAAAAAACTATACTTTATATGTGTTAACATATTCATTTGAGTAGGTAATTAATTAGCCACGTTTAAATTTAAACTCTGGGCAGTCTTATCACATCACAGTTTAGAAGAAACAAGAAAACTAAAGAAAAAAAATTATGTTGAACTCGTTCGATTAAAAACGAGAAATTACCAGATTTCTTCAACGTTCTTGAAAATATATTGAATTAGAAACCCGCCTTGGTGGCGTAGTTGGCTAACGCGCTTGTCGTGTGGAGCTCTACTGCTGAGGACGGGGAGATCGAGGTTCGAATCTCGATCGGGTGAACTGAGGGTGGTTTTTCCTAAATGGTTTTCCACTCTCCCTCCACGCAAATGCGGGTTCACTTCCTCTAATTCTACCTTACCAATTCCTAATCCATTAGAGTAATTAGTACCTAAAGCGTATAACCCGAACGGGGAGTAAGACGTGGTGCTAAATATTATTGAATAAGAAATACTCGTGTGTGTGTGTGTGTATTATATATATATACATATCCGTGAACTTGAACGTTGTCAGTTATATAACTACGTCAGGGACGGCGTTCAGGACCATGAAAATGTATTCAAAACGCTCTGTATAGTCTAATTTTAATATGAAGCTTCTTCTAGAAAAAACGAACATGTTTTATCGCGGCCAAAACTGATAATATTTTACTATTAGGCCTCCATCAGTGTTGATAATATATATCAAAAGTGACAGCTGTTGTAGATAGCATGAACTCTGACGTATGAAGACGTGAAAAAGGATCTAAAAAACTTTTTTTAAATGTCAAGAGGTGCCCATTGGAGTATAGTTTGTATTGTATTTGAAATTTCAAAAAGTTAAGATTTCTTGATAAGTGAAATTATCGAGAGTAAGGAAAACTAAAAGTAATGTTATCGCAACAGTTATTCCAATTTCAATTACAATTTTTTTTTTTAATATGTTAAGAATGAGGAATGTCGAATTTATAGGAAGTATGCCCGCATTTGCGTGTAGGGAGAGATAAGTAAAACCCACCCTAATTCAGTACACCCGACCGAGATTCGAATCCCGATCGGTCCAGTCTATCGAGAGATTAGCACCCCTTTAGACCAATCAATTAACATTCAAGGTCATATAAATCATTAGTTATGTGCGCGCTATGATAGTCTTATGGAGAGGGTGATAAGATATTTCAGCTCAAGTTTTTTACACCGTCAAAATAAAATCGAAAATAGAGCCTACCTCTGAAGTGATTCCAATATTCCGTGTACACCCCCAGCAACCCTGCAGAGAACGAGCGGCCTTACGAGCCCACCCCTCACCCAATGGTGAACTAAACCCTTCAACTGACACTGTATT
The DNA here is from genome assembly GCA_902141375.1 of Timema poppense. Classification (NCBI taxonomy): domain Eukaryota; kingdom Metazoa; phylum Arthropoda; class Insecta; order Phasmatodea; family Timematidae; genus Timema; species Timema poppense. The sequence continues at coordinate 60,319 of CABFOV010001416.1, forward strand.
GATTAACTACCCCAACTTTAGGGGTGGAACCACACACGGCACAGCAGCAACCAGGGGGAGGATTAGTGGGGAGGTGAAAAAGAAGGATCACAGGGCCCCTCCGAAACACCCCCCCGCATTTACTCCCTATAGTACGTAACAGGGAATAAACACTTCATCCCCTAGCAGGATGCTACATTGGGGAGGAAGATACATCACCCCCTGCTCTCCATTAAGAGACCCCACAAACGCACAGTAATTCAACCCTTAACACTTACAACGTCATCTATTTTTCAAATTTAGTGGGGGTTCGGGGGGGGGGATTAGACCCCTACTTGACTACGGATTAATTTAGGCACATGGTGGTCACGCGGTCTTAACGTTACGCTCATCTAGTCTGGTTTGCCGGCGACGGGGAGATCGAACTTCAAATACCGACCGGGTATAAGAGGATGTTTTCTCTATGAACCACGTGCAAATGAAAGTACATTTCTTATAAAAAAAATTGAGGCTTCGTCACTCCTACCCCATTGAGTAACTTATATATTCACACACACATCATTATGTTTAAAAACCGGACGGTTCTTAAGAAGTAGGATGAAATATATTTGTGGGGGGGGATTTAATGTTCACTTTCTGAACCGACCTATTGATTAACTTAAAGCTCTCAGCTCTCCGGCCGTCAAATCATCACTGTGAAAGAGGAAGCCCCAATTTCATCAACAATATTTTGTTCCTGCCATGCCGGGAATCGAACCCAGAGCCCTTAGCTCAGTAGGTAGACACGCGTTCATGTTTTCACCGATAGTAAATATTCTTGTAGATAACTTCCTCTTCAATGTCCCTCTTTACTTCCTTACTCTATGGTATTAGGACCTTGAAAGTTTATTGCCAAACTTACAAAAGTACACCACAATATGTCCTAATCTTGAGCTAGTTCTACCCAGTCCACCTCATTACACCCTATCATCTTGAGCTAGTTCTATCCAGCCCACCTTTTTACATTTTTTCTGTGTTATGTCCAGTCTAATGCTATCCTCTCCTCTGTGTCTAGGTCTTCCAATTGTGTTTGCCAGTCAGTAATCTGAACACGGTTATAGATTCTCCTATTTACGCTGCATGTCCTGACTACCGTAATCCAAGGGACTTGATTATCTTAACGTCTTGTGAAGAGTAGAGGGTACGTACTTACTCAATACGTAACCTCCTCCACTCCCCAGTATCTTTATCCCCCCCCCCCCTTTTTTTATCAAATATTTTCCTAAGCACCTTGTTTTCGAGCAGCCTAGATTTATTTTAGTGTCACAAAAAGCATCCCTATAAAATAATGATATTCACTCTTGATGAGAAAAGTTTTGTAACACAGGTTGTGTATACCTGGTGTTGCATAGGGGTAAAGTAGGAGAACAGGGGTGGAGGGGGGTTAAAGTAAGAAACAAGTGTTGTGAGGTTTATGTGTGACCTCAAAGGGACAGAAAACAAAAACACTTCCGCTTAACTAATATCGCACTTAAAAGGATCCCCTAGAACACGGTTCGAGTCTTCTTACCTATATAATTTTAGTTCCCACCATCTGCGCGATAACGTTCCTGAATACAACGGACCTCACTTAGATCTCATCGCGTGACCCTTGACGTGTCCACTCCACTACAAGGAGGGAGTAATCGTCTTGACACAGCCGACATGACGTTGGAAAACCGACATTCCCTCCCCGGTGGAGGGAAAGCTGCTACCTACGCACGAATACGAACAATATTTCGGTCCAAAGGTGGGAATGTAGGAGACGTGAGATAAGGTCAGTATTTTTTTTCTCACTTTTTATAGCAAAACTTTTATTTTGCCAAAATAAATAAAATGTTGATTCAGTATAAACATAAAGTTTAATGTCATTAAATTCCAGGACACCCTTGACAAGATATTCAAGAACTGTTGACATGACCACGTGAAGAAAATTCAACTATTTTCCTACTGAAGCAATATTTGAATTATTTTGACCAAAATCATGTTTTATATTAAAAAAATAATGCATTATTTAGTAATCTTATAATATCCATTGATCTATTTTTAACATACCTAGTGGTGAATTAGTTTCGATAATGTAGACCTTTTAGGTAAAATAAAATCTGGGAATTCATAATAGACAATTTACAAAGTTCTTTAACATCATGACAGAATTATACATTTGTTTTTTTTGCACCGCGTCTTACTACCTGTTCGGGTTGTACGCATATGTGCTAAGAGGGCAATGTATTGGATAAAGTTAAATTTGGAGGACATGATCACATATTTAGGTGTAGAGAAAGAATGGGGGAAAAAAAATTTAATCCCTGCCTCAGTACACCCGACCAGGAATCGAATCCCGGTTTCTGTGTAATCGATAGTCTAGTATTTCGAGAATGACGACTTTATACCATTCGAACAACGTAGTGGGTACAAAGCACCCCAAATTGTCTTGATATATATTTTTAAAATGAGCTCGATGGTTCAATCAAGTAGTTGAATACCTGTTTTAGTAACATGCTTACCTTGGTATAACAGTACTTGGCAACATTTTGTAAAAAACACATTTGTCTGTCGGCGAGAATTCCATATTTAAAAATGGTGTGCGATCGTCGAGACTTGCAGGAACTTGTTTTTATTACGAGCAGAGAATTCAAGGCCTCTTAAAAAAAAACAAATCATATTCACAATACCAAAGAATAAATAATGTATTATATTTGTCTAAACAGACATACATGCAATAATTATCGATGTCATGGTTAAATCTAATAGTACTAAATGAATATAAATTCTACAAAATGTGATTTAAATAAATACCTCCCGGTAGTCGAGTGATCGTTAAGAGTACTTGACTGCCTCTGAAGGACACGAGTTTACGTTTATAAGTGCTATTTGAGATTTTGCGCGCACATTTTCGCTTCAAGCCATTGCTAGACGCATTGCTTTGAAATTGAATCTTTTCATTTAGAACTAATATTATATAACCAGTAAACCCTAGAAAAACTTTCACACACTCAACCTCCCCCCCCAAAAAAAAGATTCAGTCTTTTGTTGGGTTGTTTAAATTGAATATTCAGCGAAATGTATTCACAAAATAGCAGAGAGTTTATTTTCGGTAATTGATACAAAAAATATTGTTAGATTTTTCTTTTAACTTAAATTTTAAACAAACAATGTATTTTAACAACTGAGCCATGCTATTTCAAAGGTCGGTAAAAAAAATCCTATCCACTGAAACCTTATTCATCGCTTTAGGTTTTGTATTCGTTGAGAAAAAAGGGATGTTGACAATAGAAATAACTTACTAGTATAAAAATAGGGTACTAACTCTTAGATTGTGACTAATTACTTTTTGTATTATTTTGATAATATGGTATTCCACAATTTTCTTATTAATGGACATACCTGAATGCTAGAAAAAGTCACTAGATATAATTGTACATGTATTCATATATTAGACCATGTAAATTGAAATGGTCACGTTTAATAAATAGGATAAATACCCATAAATTAACGATAGTAATATAATAAAATATTACTAATATTGAGTGCAAAAAAAGTTTATGTTTTCTAAAAGATGCTACACATGTATAATTATTATTAATTATTATTATTATTATTATTATTAGCACCGCGTCTTACTAACCGTTCGGGTTATACGCACTTACGCTAATGTGAAATGGTAGGGTGATTGTGAGATGAAAGGGAGGACCTACAGTTTAACGTGGAATCCGAACCACGGTGGAGGCCTGGCATTCCTCACATTCACAAGATGTCTTGTCAGAGGTGAAGGAAGGGTTTGGTAATCAGATAAATCTTTGCCGGGACCGAGGATTGAACCCCGGCCGCCAGCACAGAAGTCTGACACCTTACCCCTAGACCGCCAGGTCACCGACCTACACATGTACATTCTTAGGAAAATATTTAAAGAACATTTCAAAATACACTTTGTAGCACAGGTAGGAATGTGCTATCGAGATATGAGAAAAGACAAGACTTTTTTTTTCCATTTTTTCAACCTAAATAATTCGATTTTTACTTTCTCGCTATCTTACAGGCAGAGAAATTATTGTGATCGTCAAAAAAATCGAACTCGAGATTTTGATTAATCTTGACGTTTCTCGAATCCAAAAAAGCTGTTTTTGACTTTCCATCTGTCTGTACCTCCAACTAGAGCCTAAACTATTTTACCGATCGAGCTAAAGCTTGTTATCTAGGATTTTCATAGGGTTGCCCTGAAGGATTTTGGGAATTTGATATCTAACCTTAAAATTGAGGGTAGTTTACTGGAGGGCAAAAAGATAAAATGTTGATTTTCTCAAAATCAACTATAACGATTTTGATTAAATTTTATTTCTAAACATTTATAAATATTCCAAACAAAATGGCTTCTCTCAATATTTCGGCAAAATGAACTTCAAAGGCTCCGGTCTTCTGCATAAATTATCTTTTTTATAGTATTTCCTAAACTATTTGCGATATGAAATTACTTATCGTTACAAATATGTAGGTCTATTTATAATACAAATATTGTATAAGAATCATATTTTTATAAAACAAATAAATTTCAAGCTATACGTAAATATATATATTAACTTTTCGAACACAAAAGGTAAAAGTATTGCAACCGCAAAAGAAAATCTAACCTTAAATGTTGATGGATGTCGACGTCTCAAGACCCCTCCGAACCCAAAAAAGAGATCTTTGCAATGACGTCTGTCTGTGTGTCTATTTAATCTTAAAACTAAGAGTAGTTTAAGAAAGAGCGAAACGAGAAAAAATAGATTTTCTCAAAATCTACTCTAACGATTTTGATTAAAATTCGTATCTAGGTATTAATTAAGATTATAAATAAACGGGCTATTTTTATTTTACCATGAAAATGAATTTTAGGGTACTTTACAGAAGCAGAAACTTCCGTATCTCCGCAACTATTTGAGATACTAAATAACTTATCATTGCAAAATTGTAGTACTATTAAAAATAAAAAACTTTTATATGAAATATATTTTTATAAATCCAACCGTTTCTGAGACATTGGCAAATATATTAATACAATTTTGTGAGCTTTAGTTGTAGAGAGATACTACTTAGGTTTTAACGCAATAATTCTCCAATGCCATAGAGTAATTAAATATAAGTCTCTCAAAAAGTTTATGTTGTTTTTCCTTAAACCTCTTAGGAAAAATATTTGTACAACAATGATTTATATCCATTTTAGACTCAATAGTCAATATTTACATTTTTATTGGTAAACATTTATAAATGAGGAATTTAATACCAATGCGATGGCATGAAGATTTGCAACACCTAATAAAATGTAGAGAATTTTAACTGGAAGTTGAAATTTGAATACGACGTTTTGACCCTTGTGGACCCCAACATTGATCTTTTTTTATCTGTCCAAACATACAAAGAGGACATTAATTCTTTAAAAACAAAATTATAAAATTTAAAACCGAGACTAAAAAAAAAGTTGTACATAAGTATAGTGCAATTTATGTTTGGGTTTGCTTAGTGTATATTATTTCGTTTCACATATATTACGAGTTTTGAGTAAATATCTCCATTTTCAAACACTAGAGCGAGAAAGTCCGTGCGGAGTTACATACCATTTATTTTTAAAGTAGCGTCCAGTTACTTAATTTGAACAGTACGTGCCTGGTTGGGTCTTTCGATGGTTAGACGATTCTGTTTGTCCCAATATGCACTTGTATGGCACGCCTATCACACAAAAAGTTTAAAGCATACTTCAGACATATTTTTTATCCTCTTCAAAGAAATGTCAGTGCTAGTGTGAAGGCCAGAAATAAAGAAATAAAAAAACTTAGCTCCGCCATAAATAGCTCACTAAAGCTTCTTTGTAACGAGACAGGCAGCTTCTGTATGTGATTAGAATGGATGATATGGTTGGTTGTTTTAATTAGAAAGAGAGCCGGTTATCTGCCATCACCCTGGGAGATGAACCAAATAAGTAGTTGCAGGACAGATGTTTACTCTAAAAAAAAGAGTGAGAGAGAGGACCGGAGAGATTGGACAAGAACATCGCAGTACTCAAAATTTAATTTGAAAAATTCAGAGAAGTGAAATATAATGCATATTTTTCGGCACCGCGTTTTACAACCTAACATTTAAGTTATAATTACTATAACGTGTTAGGGATGAGGCAGATTGAATTTAGTGAAAATGTACCTGCATTTGTACGGAGAAAGAGTGGGAAAACAACTTAGGAGAAAACACCCTAAGTACATCCGACCAGGATTCGAACTCCGAACTTCCTCTCATTGCAAATCGAGTCCATTGCGAGAATGACGCCCTTTTTTTAACTGTCAATTTACCACAGAAAAGACTTAAAATTAAATATTAAAGGAGTTTGCTAGATTTTTTTTTCAAAAATCCATCTTCACTCTCGTATAGACCAATGTTTTGCTACTTGTGTTGCTTTATAGGATTTGATCTAATGCCGCTTCCTATTTTCATGAAATTTTTTTCACCTGAAAATTAAACTTAAAAAAAACCCAATTAATTGTACATTCGACTGGCTTGGCTAAAACTGAAAGTGAGCATACCATTATTATAAATACCCGCGTCGGTGGCCGCGTGGTCTAACACGTCACTCTCGCAGTAGAATGGACTACCGATGACTGGAAGATCATGGTTCAAATCTCAGTCGGGTGTATTTCTTTTAAATATATCTTTTTACATCCCCAAAAGCACTAGCTTACTTAAGCGTATGACTCGAACGGGTAGTAAGACGTGGTGCTTTAAAAAATCGTATTTTCTAGCTATAGAGGCATACCTATCACATTGCAAACAATTATCAGACACTGTGCAACAAACTCACACATCGCAATGTCGTTAGATTCACCCGCCTCGACTAAACACAGCACGGATGTATGTTGTCCGACAGCTATAAAAACGTTTTGTGCTCAGCCAGGTTCAACGACCTACATCTATCTGATGACAGTCACACTTCAACTGGTCTCGCCGTTGTCAGTGTTACAGCTGTCAACACAACACCCAGGGTGTGGGATAGAATTGCCCAACGCTGTGGAAACAAGGTGTATCTATGATTGTTCAAAGTTGTCATCAAAAGGGAAATAATCACTTCGAAGACTAGTTTTAGTTGATCAGCATGATTAAAACATTTATTTTAATCAAATAATTATTTGAAAATTATTTTTAAAATTGATATCATATAATGATAATATAGCCTGTGTTTTTTAATATTTAGCACCGCGTCTTACTACCCGTTCGGGTTATACGCTTTAAGTACTAATTACTCTAATGGATTAGGAATTGGGAAGGTTGAATTAGAGGAAGTGAACCCGCATTTGCGTGGAGGGAGAGTGGAAAACCATTTAGGAAAAACCACCCCCAGTTCACCCGACCGAGATTCGAACCTCGATCTCCCCGTCCTCAGCAGTCTAGCTCAACACGACAAGCGCGTTAGCCAACTACGCCACCGAGGCGGGTATATAGCCTGTGTTAATGACGGTGGAATCTATCATGCTTAACCTTTAATATATTATATAATTTATAAAAATAAAATGTAATTGTAAAACTACAATCTCCGTACCATTCCTTAAAAATGTTGATGTTGAACCTTTTTTTCTTTCTTTATATTAAGTTGCCCTCACACCCTCCCTAACCATCAGGGGTGTACTCATTTTAACTATGCTGATGGAATAGCAATGAAGAAAGGTATAGTTTAGGGGAAAATTTGTATAAATTCGTTTGTTGGGAGAGAGAGAGTGAAGTTTAACAGCAAAAAAACACCCTTAATACACTCAACCAGGAATCGAACCCCGACCTCTTCCTTGCCGGCAAAAAAAACTCAGGGTTGAGACTATTTTATTACCACCAAAGTATCTGTAAATTCTCGGTAACCCAAAAGGAATTTACATTTTTCCAAGCAGCTTAGATTGAAGAAAGGAGTAATAAAATTTCTTTTTTTTTTATCAAACTGACTAGTGTGAAGTTGTGTAACTTGTGTTTTAAATAGGAAGATTTAAGAGTGAAGATGAAATACAACTTCTGTAGCTTTGCAACCCTTGTTAAAGGGGTAATATGGGACGTTTTAATCAGCGTGATTAATCCTTCAGTTCACTTTTTCGTTTACCCAAAAACCTACCACTTTAAGATTTAATTAAAATGTCCCAAATTAATAAAAATTCCAATGTCTTTACACGATTTTGAAAAAAATCTGTGTTTTCCCAATTTTCCCAAGTGTGTGGCAACCCTGTAAACTAGAGGAGCCTGACACTTAGTTGGGTTCCTCATCGAAGTGAGTTTTAGGCTTTTAATCATAGCTACCCTAACACCTCGAAACATTTCTGTGTGTACAATTTTTCTTATTTTATTCTATGTGAATATTTTGGCTAAAACAAATATTGAAAATGGTTTGCTAAAGCTGATAAGGCCTAAAAGTTTTCAATCTTGACAGTTTAAATAAATTACAATTAATACGGTACATGCGATCAGACATAAATGGATGGCAAATTAAAACGTGAGAAAAGTAATCTTACTTCTTACATGGAAAATCTAAATGTGTTGGTTGCCACGACATCTGAGATTTTTTTTTTTTTTCTCAGAATAAAAATTAATGTCCTATATGCTGGAGCCTTTAGTAACGTCCTTTATAGACACATTTTAATTTAATCAAGAGCTGGGGAGGGGGGTGTCTCGTCAATGCAAACCTTTAAAGCGTCTGTTTCTCAACCCACACAAAGGCCCAGCCGATAAATATGTTAATTCTGCTAAAACCAAGTTTTAAAATGAACAACATATTTACAAATACATTCAGTTTTAATAACTACAATATAATTATAAACTCTTTTATGTACATAATCTTATGAGGATTTATAAAAACAAAAGTTGTTTTGGGGTTAAAGATGGTTGGTCTTTTTTGAGATCCAAATAATCTATGAAGGAATATAATTGAGAAAAACAAACCCCTACTGTACATTTTGGCAATTTTTCCTGAATTTGTCCTGGTCAATAAAGTGTTTCAAAATCTCTCTTCATAACAACTTTTTTTAAATATCAATGAACTATTTATTTTATCTTAGGCCTAAAAAAGGTTTATATGGAAACATATGTCTAACAAGTGTAGGCCTAAACACACAAAGGCATGGCAGTTTTAATATAACTCTTTAAGATTTTTTTTTCTTTCACATGGTAGTTACAAGACTTTTATAATTCCCTGACACGGCAGGTTTTCCCCAGACATTAAAAAAATTCCTCTATTAACTTTTTTTTTACAGATTTTCTTGGTTAATGGCAATTTGTTAATTTATTCCATTGATCACATATTTTTGAAAACAGACATGCTTAAAAATATCAACATTATTTTAAGTTCTTTTTTTAAAAATATTTAATGCTTATTGCTTTAGGTATTAGCTGTGGCTTTATGTAGGTACAAAATTGTTATAAAACAAACCCTGTAGGCTTCAACCATCTCATGGCTGCAATATCTAGGTAATGCATTTTGTTAGCAGCGAAGAACAAAATCTATCGCTTTTGTTTAGTAAATGTTTGGGTGTTGAATTAGTCAAATATTTGAATTCCATTACATTTCCTTATATTTGATTAAATTCAATGACATTTCCCGGACGTCAAAAAATTCCCTGACTTTTCCAGGTTTTCCCTAGCTGCAGCCATCATGAATTTCAACACATTTTCTAGATTCTTTCTATTGGTTGGGACACAATAATCTGGCCTATCTTTAATATAAAAAAGAACATAGTGTTTTTTTGTCAAATAAACTAAATATTATCAAAATTGATTCAAAAGCTGAGTTTTATCAATTATATCTAGAATCCTATGCAAGAAAATTATTTCTAAAGAATCCTAAATTAGTTGCAATGAACTTTCAAGTCCCTAATGTCAAAGAGTAAATAAGACAAGTAATATTAGGCCTACTTAAAGAGTGTCTCTCTGACTAAATCCAGTAGCAGATCACTTGGTAAAAAAACAAATGTATAAGATAAAGACCGTCCAAATTAATTTAGGCCTACAACCTACTTGTGTCAAAAATGATATATATTTTTATTAGTAATGACAACATATTTATTGAACATTATTCCTAATGTAAATTTCACATTTGACGTTCAAAGTTTTGTTGAATTAATGAACCAAGGACCACAGTTTGAGAAACACCGACTCGGAATAATCCAACTAGGCCTACCAGGACTGTGGATTTGAAGTTGTCGAGTAATTTTGGGTGCAGTCCGAGTTGGTAAAAATGTACAAACTTCAACTTCATAATAAAAGTATATGAATGTATTTAGCATATATTGCTATAGTATTACATCAATTACATTTTTTACTTTTTTTATGCCTTAGGGCCAATATATTTTGTAATTTGAATTGACAAACATGGTGTCTACTAAACTTGACCAATGAAATCCTCGACCTTTTCCCTGATTTCCCCTGATCATTTCCTAAAATTCCCGACTAAAAAGTATGTCACATTCTTCTAACTCGCCGCCCCCCTCCCTCCACCCTCATTTTTCTATTAATCTTTTTTTTTATTAATAATAATAAATTTTAAAATTGTTTACTAGGAATTAGAAATATATTACAAAGCTACAAACAAACAAAAAATGACAATTTACTGATTATTGTATTTCATATTTTGAATAAAATATAATTTTCCCAGATTTTTGTTGTGATTTACCAAATTCCCGACTTATTCCCGTTTTTTCCCGATCACTTCAAATTCCCGGCTAATTCCCGTTTTCCCTGATTTTCCCGGATGGTAGACACCCTGACAAATTTAGTTAAATATACATTCATATTATCAAAGAAATTTTCTCTGAAGTAGTCTGTATTGGAGCATTTTACTATTTGATATACTTTTAGCGATTTATGAAGGATTCAGAGTCAAAGAGTAGAAAAATGTTGGGAGTAAAAGGTTTGGCATACCGACTTCGTAGTCCTACGGTCAGACCCCACTTTTAACTCTTTGATATTACAAATAGGCCTAAATGCTTAGTTTTTGACAAGGTGGATTATTCAATTCAAAGGCAAGAAAAATGAGTCTGATTTATTAGATATATAATAGGTATTATATATTGGGCTTACATGTTTTAAGCCCCTGTATATGATCAACAAGTACAAAAATAAGTTTTTATTAAATTAGCCTAAATGAATAAGTTTAAACCAGTTTTACTATATGTGACCCGAAACTGCTTTAAGATACTTCTAAATTTCAATTGTGAGCAAATGCAAATTTTATGGCAAAAAATGTATCTGTATTAGGCCTAGCTAAGTGTTTTATTAGATAGTATAACTTTTTAATAAGATAAAATTAACTAAAATAATAATAAATTAATGTCAAGTGATTAGGTATAACTAATGTAATGTTCAGTTAAGTAATAAATAGCCCTGGAGGTACATTAATATAATAGGGCCTAACCAGGGGCCGATCCAGATCATTTTCATAGGGGTCATAGTTATAAATAACATAATTACTTACAGTTTTAAATTTCAGTTTAAAGCCATTTAATAGGTTCTCTTTCATATTTGATCTTATGCATGTTTTAAACTGTGATCAACCTCTCAAATTTTTTTAAAAATAAGATGGTTTTTATCAACCATTTGGAGCAGCTCTCCTTCAACAATTTTATGAAAAATGGTTTACTCTAAAAGCTATGAGGAGAATTTGCCTTGATTTTTTTTATAGATTAGATTCTTTTATAAAGTGTTCCTCACCCAGAAATTTTTGAGATTTTGATGCCCACTCGAAGCTATTTTGTGTTCCTCGCCTTAATTTCTTAAATAATTAGATACCTCTAGAAGATAATCTTTGAAATGGTCTTATACTAACAGAAAATAAGCTATTTGGGGTGATCCTCACCTGAAATTTCTTCCAAATGACATACGTCTAGAAGCTATTTGGAGTTGTCCTCCCCTTGACAATTATGGAATTTGGATGACCTTGTAAGTTATTTAGAGCTTTCTTCCCCTGACTTTTTCTGCCAGTTAGAAGGCCTCTAGTCTAGTAGTTATTTTAAACGGCCTTCTACCGGCCAATTTTTTACAATAGAATACATTTAAAATTCATTTGGAGTTTGATTTTAAGGCCTACTTTCAGCTTCATATTCGATCAAATCAGAAGATTTTAAATATATCTGGGGGGAGGGGGGAGATTTATTCCAGGGAGGGGCAAATTATTTCCACGGGCCAGAGTACCCCACAGTTCTATCGCTCCTGCTGTCCACACATATATATTCTGTATTTGTGGATGAATCTTTGATGTGTGGTTGTCTACCTCTCTATATGGAACAATGTTTGTTACTCACTAAGCACGATATGAAAACAAGTATCTTTTCCACACTTGCGTGAGTCATATCGGACATTGAGTAAGCGTGGACGAATAACGCACGTGTGGACCTGGTGAGGTGTCTGCGCGTAAAAAAAAGTATAATGTTTCTATGTTATATTTTCTTTCTAAAATTTTAACTTACATTTTTTTTAAAGTTAATTTTCTATGTTTCACAGGGGGTTAACTGACCCTTTGACCTACCCTGAACCTGTACCTTGGCCTAACTCAAGTCCAATTTTGATATTTTTTGACAAAAAGCTACTAAAATAATTTTAATATATATTAATAATATAAGGTCATGCGGTATTAAACTATCACTTTTGATAAATATTATCATTACACATGAAATAAAACTAATGGTAAGCCTCTAGTAAAATATTATCAATTAAGACCACAGAAAAAAAAATCTATTTTATCATACCAAAATTTTACTTAAGTTATTCTTGAAAAGGAAAGTAGTATTTTTTTGTTAAGGAGGGTTATGCAGTTTCGTGAAAATATCTACAAATAAAAAAAAAGTATTTTGAAAAATGGCATCACAAAAATGTATGCTCAGTGAGAGTGGTTTCACCATATTTTCCTGAAAGCAAATGTTACCACATTCAGGCTCATAAAACTGATACCATTAGGTACCTAAAAAAAATAATGTGTTTTTTATTTAATTTCACTTCCTATTGATAAAATATTTATCAAACATAACAAAACATTTTCATAACTATTGCAGTCAATTTAAGATTTGTTTGCTTCTCTCTAAATTGGGATAAAAAAGTATTTGATTTCAAGGCATAATAAGATTTTTGAAATAAAGCCTGTAAAAATAAAACTATTAGTGTCAAAAAAAAAATTAAGATTAGTAGTCCACAGGAACCTAATAATTATAGGCCTATATATATATAAATTATTTAGCCTTAAAATAGATATTGATTTTAGTATTTGACTTCTGGTGGGTGTGTCCGCTCAGATCTCTACTATATTTTCAATTTAGTCCTAATGGAGCCTTGTGTGAGATTGCTGGACCTAGAGGTGCAAGAGTGTTTTTGTTTGGATAAGTAAAGTATAGCTCGCCATTTACAATAAATTTGTCCGCTGCGAAAGAGAGTGAAGTGTAGTCACTGCAGAAGATGAATGCACATTAATCGGCGCTATAAAACAGGTAAAATTTTGGTTATGCGCTTTAAAAAAAAAATTCGGCGATATTTGTCCATAAGTCCCTTAGATGTGTTTGGTTTTGAATTTTTCATTATAACAAAGTTTTTTTAATTATCTTAAATTTAGTACCATTGGATTCCCTGAATTTTTGTAACTATAATGATAATATACATTTTGTGATTTTCTGAGTTTTTTATAAGAGGAGAATGTCCAAAATGGTATGATGCTTCCTCCGCCACCCCCTTTTCCCCCAAAACAAATTACATTGCCATCTGTTGTAACATGCTCGAAAGCTAGGCCTAATTATGAATATACATAATATTCATTTTCATTTTAAACCTGTTACTGAAAATGTTTTCATTATAGAGTAGTCAATTCAAAAACATAAACTACTCCCACCAAGGTAATTACTATACATGAAAAGATAATTATATTTAATTCAGGTTTGCCAATAAATTGGTAACAATTATACTGGTGGGAAATTAAAGAGCTCCTGGCTACTAAAAGTGAAAGTAGACAAATGTGTCGAATATTAAAACAAAGATTATATGTTTCTCAAAATATTAGTAGGTATAAAGAGTAAACATATCTCAAATATACTGCCAATATATGGCGAGGAATAAATATTCATATGCACCTCTACACATTTGCTAGAGGATCAATGTTTTCAGGCTCAAGAATGCGGTTTGTTTGCCCACTGTATTTGTGAAAGCTGACAGAACTATGACCGAAAAAAACTTGTCCAAAAACACTTACTACTTTCTGGATCCTCCGTTTCACCGTGTTCGTCGTCTGATTCCGTCCCAGAATCTCTATCTGTATCTTCTGCCTATAGGCAAGAACAGAGACAAGTCAAGAATACGTCAGCCATGTTTTACAAAGTATGTTGGCACATATACAAAACCAAATAAAGCCTATAACTCATTCAACTAGCAGAGAAAATATCTATGCAATGAGGAGTTCGAACTCGAAAGTATCTAAATCTAGCTTGCTATTTCTAGTGGCAGCTCCGAGAGCTGAGAAATCCGACCTGAAAAGCTAGGTTCTTTGTTCTATATTCCAGCAACACTCGGCAGCCATCTTGAACGAGCCAGGGCCCCTGATATGACCTTCAAGGAAGGTGACCGGGTATCAAAAAATAGAATTAAAAATTCCTACGGGCAGCTAAGTTGTGTCGAGGAAGAAAGTAAACCCTTTCTTACCTTATCTTGGTGTGGGTGGTCTTCATTCAGAGTATGCGTCCGTAGTTTATGAGTGAGAAACTTGAGCATATTTCAGTGACAACCTCACAGTTCAATAATTACTAGTCCACGAATTTTCAAAACAATCGAACAAAACGATCCACGAGTGGGGGAAAATTCAAATGTACTAGTTCATAAAAAAAAAATTAATTCCTGTTCAAAGACAGGAGTCCAAACAATGGGAAAAGAAAAATAAATCTCTCTACAGATGCAGCCTTAAGAATTATAAACTTTGTTTTTGTAGAGAATGTAATTAAATAAGGTCACACGTTCATAATTTTCCTGTAAATTACAAGTCGGACCTTGTATTCGACACTAACGAATCTCGACATAACGGGTTACAAATTTCACTACCTCAGTGTCAAGCGCGCGTGCCAGTACAAGACTACCACTCACGTCGGAGGCAAACAATGCACTACACCAACCACCCCCGTCATCTTACTACTACAAAGTCGCCGTATACGAGTACGGTAGTCAGCTGAAATGGAGTGGATTGGAAGAGTTCACTTTGGCACCGGGTGAAGGGGAGTTTGTCTGTTTGACAAACACATCATTAAGGAGTTTTAGTTACTAGTACATTAATACAACCAAGTTAAACTCACTATTAAACTAATAATTGTTTATTTAAGATATTATTTTATTAAATAACAATATTTTTTCAAGAAAAATCATATGTAAATTATTTTGGATTCGACCAACTCCCCTGCAGCTCATTGATGTTGGTAGACTCGCCCACTAGGAGTAAACCCGGCTCCGCTGTGATTGGCTATCGTCGCTTCTGTGTCCTGTGTGTAATGTTGGGCAAAGAGAGGGGAGAAGAGGGGAGGGAACCTATCTGAGAAACTGCTATGACTAGTGAATGAAAACAAGTGTGTGTGCTACACTCCTTCAAGACGAAGAGAAGACAGAGAGAATCACCGGGTGTTTGTGGAAGGGGGGAAGGGGAACCAGGAGAGGGGGCAAACACGTAATTCTTCCTCGACACTTTGAACGACAATTATTTCTCCTCCTCTAAAGCTGCAGGCGTTTGGATTTTACACTAGTATGTCAGTGCCTAAGGCAATTCTGTGGTGCCGTTTTATACTTGATTGGAGACACGTATTCGATTCCCGAGAAGAACACTTTGTTCAGATAACACAATTATTGCATTTGAGTTTTAGCAATGAGATTATAGTTGTTTTTATTTAATATTTTTAAGAACCTAATTTATATTAATAAATAAATGAAGTAATATATGATTAGTTATTTATTATGCCAATAATATCAATTTTTTTAAATGAATTTTTTAAAGTGATCAATTTTGTAAAATTATTCCATTACTTCACATACAGGAAGAGTAATGAACAAATTGTTTTAGAAATAAATGAGGAAAAGAAATTACTTAAGACAAAAGGAAAGAGGAAAACGAAACTTCTTGGGTATACATTGTTGAGACATGGCAACTTTATTCAGAACAATTTTGAAGGCAAGATTTCAGGGGAAGAATTGAGGGAAGAATATGATCAGTGAGATGGGATGCATTTCAGATGCTGGCATTTAAGAGGATTGCAGAGGGCCAAGAGATAATGGCGGCACAGAGAAGGCTTGGTCTTGATGACGATTTCTTTCGACACAAAGATTCGAAAATAGTATTATACTGTAAAGTGGTCAGGGTTTTAGGCCCTTAGTTTTCGACTTTCATTTATAAAATTATATTAGTTTTTCCTTTAGTTTATATATTAATACACTCAAGCTACTGAGAGTACTAAACTGATAAATACCTTGTTCTTTTCTATTCATCTAGGCCTAATTTAATTATCTTTATTACTATCAAATGGTTAATTATAAGAAAGTGTGGGGTTTTATGGTAATTATAAGTTATGTAAATCATAACCAAAGTTGTAAGCAATATATGTTTCAAATTTCAATTAATTAACTTCATTTTCAGGCCTGTAAACTTATAATTTAATAGTTGTTCATAATTTAAAGTCTTTGTGGGAATATTCGAGTCATCCAAATTTATTACTTTTACTATTCATTTTATGCCTCGTGCAATGTATAAATAGCTTTACCAGGAAGCTGGGAGACGCACCTGCTCTTGCACGTGCAGTTTTTCACGGGAGAGGGAGGTTTTGGCGCGGACTACTGGCCAATCAGTGCATTTGGTTTAGCGTCTGTGTTTTACCTTATCTGTGAGGAAAGCGTCAGACGCGGACCATTAGCTGTTTAGTACGCGAAGAGTAGAGACTACCACTAGCCGTTAAGCCCGTAAAGAGTTAGGATCACGTACTATTTGTGAACTTGTCCTAACGTGTAGAGACAGCATCGAGATGGGGGAAAGTAGAGGGAGACTAGGTGGCTAAATAATATATTCTTCTAAATTAAGCATCTGTGATGATATCATGTAATTTGTTTCTTTAAAATAAACTTCAAATTGAAATGCGACGCTAAATAATAGTCCTATTTTTTTGAGCTGTGTACCTCTACCCCCACCATTAATTAATTAACCCCGAGATGATGCTCTACCGATACTGACTGCCGTGGATGGACGTCATCGTAAGAAGACAAGAAGTTAAAAAAACTGATGACAACACCACCAGCTGACATGCACACCACCAGCGGACAAGATGACGGGTTACAATACTGATACATCAAGAATGTTCCCACAAATTAAAAATAAAAAATAAAAAGGATAGACACAATTCCAGAAAATGACAGTTTATTTTTACTGCAGTTTTTCGGGTTAAAACCGATCTTATATTCTGGATTTTTACAAATAAAAGCATTTTACTTTGAAGATTATCTTATCAAAGCTAACAAATTTTAAATTGCGAAGCCGCAATTTATATAGAACATTAGCTGTTAATGAATGTGTGGACGCTATTAAAACAGGATTCCTGATGTCGTAGTAAATATCTTAAACTTTAGGATTCCACAAAAATCGCAAAAAGTCTGAACTTATTACTTGGCTTTACTATCATTCTATTTTCTTACGAATAGCATAGAGAAATGTTATTCCTTTCTCTATGCGAATAGGCTATATTCTTAAAAAGGCTTTTTCTTCCCCTACTAGATCCTTGCTATAAAGTAGAACTCTAGTAGGTAAAAAGGCCCTAGATGTGATACTTAGAAAAGTAATAATATTGAATTGGGCAATTTTTCACCCGGATGCCACTCGTTCAAGAATAAACTGAGTTTTGTAGATTTTTCATACCAAATATATCTTGTTTGAAAAAAAAACACTTAAAATATGTGCTATATTCCTAAAACTGAATAACTAGAACAAATAGTTATAGGTCGCGTTCTAAATTAAATTTTAGCTCCCAAGATTTCCAAAAATCTGAGTGAGCTTGAAAAACTAGTAAATTAATGTCTTCGCTGACTTTTATTTTTGTAACACCGCGTCTTACTACATATTCAGGCTATGCGCATGATGTAATAACTATACTAATGTGTTAAGGAGGAGGAAGGTTGAATTTATAGGCAGTGTACCCGCACTTGCGTAGAGGTAGAGTGGAAAGCCATTTAGAAAAATAAACTCTATAATCTTTATTTTAATCACCGCATCTTATTAACTGTTCATGTTATACACATACATGATAATTATTTTAATAGTGTAGGAATGAGAAAGGAAGCATTTTAGACGTAATCTACCAGCATTTTCTTGGAAGGAGCGTGGGAAACCATTTAAAGAAAACCACCAATAATAAACCCGACCGGGATTCAAACCTCAATATCAACGTCATAGGAGGCAGTCCGGTCTAACGCGAGAGTGATCATTCGACCACCAAAGCTGGTAATCCTTTTTATTATTATTAGCACCGCGTCTTACTACCCGTTCGGGTTATACGCACTTACGCTAATGTGTAATGGTAGGGTGATTGTGAGATGAAATGGAGGACCTACAGTTTAACGTGGGATCCGAACCACGGTGGAGGCCTGGCATTCCCCACATTCACAAGATGTCTTGTCAGTGGTGAAGGAAGGGTTTGGTAATCAGATAAATCTGTGCCGGGACCGCGGATTGAACCCCGGACCCCCAGCACAGAAGTCCGACATCTTACCCCTAGACCACCAGGTCACCTAATCCTTTTTATTAAATATCTTAGTTGAAAGTAACCTTATATTTGAATTCATAAAATAAAATTGTATTTAAATGTTAGTATAGTAGTTTGATTAACTTATATAATAATTTATTGTAAATACTTATCTCTCATAGTTAGTTATTGAGTGATAAGTTTTGTTTTGTTGCGATTAAAACTAACAAGATACCAGGAGATTATTTCTTATTTTTATAACTATGGGAAAAATTGCTATCAATACTTTCAATGAATCACGTGTAAGATGTGGTGCACCTAGAAATGTATTTTGTTGGAAAGAGAGAGGGGCGACCAGGAGATTGAAGGGGGGGTAATATAATAAATAATACATTTTTATTTCTGTACTTTATCCTGATCGAGGATCTTAGGACGAGATTTTTTAATATCATGTCGTAAGCCTAGTCTTAAAATCTAAACCATGCATTCGACGGTGGCGTGTTCGTCGCGCCTTTTGAAAAATCGGAGACGTTAGCGCCCCCCTAAAATGATTTTCTAATTAATGGACATTTGGAGCACCTATTAACAAATATAAACATATTTTTTGCGTTCAGGATTGATAATATTTGATCTAATAGTTTTATTAATAGTTTTGTTTTGTATTGCGTCTTACTACCCGTTGGGACTAGGCGCCTGTGTACTAATTAAGTTAATGGATTAAGAAGGATGAGGAAAATTGAATTTATAGGAAATGTATCCGCATTTACGTGAAGAGAGTGGGGAAACAATTTAGGAAAAAACAATCTCAGTACACCCCAACTGGTATTCATACTCCGATATCTCTGTCATCGGCAGTCTATTCTATTGCGAGAATGACGCCTT
The DNA here is from genome assembly GCA_902141375.1 of Timema poppense. NCBI lineage: Eukaryota > Metazoa > Arthropoda > Insecta > Phasmatodea > Timematidae > Timema > Timema poppense. Next base: position 79,917 of record CABFOV010001416.1, read on the forward strand.
TGACTATGCGATCACCGAAGTGGGTTTTATAGGTTTTAATATCTGTCTAACGTGACAGTAGCTTAATGTCTCACTACATGAAAGTAGAACTAGTATTTTTTTTTCCTAGCTGTCAGATATATCCATTCGTAGGGAAAATCGGGGTGCAGTTCTTTTTTTGGCCGCGCTACCATGGCGCTGAGAGATAGGCGCGGGGAGAGTGGACCCGGGATCGATCTCCGACCAGGCCGTGTGTTGTCGTCTTTCCTCTTCTATCCTTCCTCTATCTCTCTTACCCATCATCCTTCCTCAATCACTCTATCTTTCCTTCCTTCTCTTTCTCTCTATTCAACACGTTCTCTCTCTTCTCGTTGAACACTTCTGATTAAGTGGATTTCACATAGGTGGGCATGTGGGTTAAATGTCTGGCTCATCAAGTCTGATTCACCAGGGAAGGTCGGGGTTCCATACCTGGCCTGGTATGTTAAGTTTTTCCCTGAATACTTTTCTACTCCTTCTCCATGCAAATGTGAACACACTTCCTATAAATCTTACCTTTCTAATCCTTACCCTGTTAGGGGGAATAGCATCTTACTACCCATCCGGTATTCTCGTATTTAATCACATTAATGCTGTGGGAATGAGGGGGGTGGAATTCAAAGGAAATGTATCCTATAGAGGGGGGGGGGGTGAACTTTCTCAGTACAACCACCCGGGATTTGTACCCTGACCTTTCCATAGTTATAATACCAAACTAAATGTCTTTGACGTTTAGCCCGCGTGCCCATCGATGCAGGTATTAGTATAATTAAGTGCGTATAGCATATGGATTACTACACTGTTAAAAAATGTATATGTGGACACTCGACAAGAATACTCCTTTCAACCCTTTTATTTTGACTATTTCCACATAACTACAATTAATACGTCGACCTCGGTGGGCTCTTCCTTCGAGGAGAAAGTAAAGCCGTCGGTCTCATTGTCGATTGTGGCATGTAAAATAGTTCTGGAAAGTATGTGAATATACCTTTCCCGGCAAAAGTGGTAGGCCTTTTCAAACTCGCTTACAGAAATTCAGTAAGTTATTATTATTATTATTTAGCACCTCGTCTTACTACCCGTTCGGGCTATACGTTTTAAGTACTAATTACACTAATGGGTTAGGAATTGGGAAGGTTGAATTAGAAGAAGTGAACCCGCATTTGCGTGGAGGGGAAGTGGAAAACCATTTAGGAAAAACCACCCACAGTTCACCCGACCGAGATTCGAACCTCGATCTCCCCGTCCTCAGCAGTCGAGCTCAACACTACAAGCGCGTTAGCCAACTACGCCACCGAGGCGGGGAATTTCAGTGTGGAAGACAGAGGGGAACCCCCACACGTGCTGAACTCCCTCCCCCTAACCCCTCCCACAAGTACGTGTTATTTCTACCAGATGGTGCAGGTAGCATTAATCAACCGATGGGCTCAGATCCATATAAATCACATCAATCCAGCCTTCGGGTTGTTGACTTAAGTATGTGTATGCTAAAGTAGCCCCACGGCTTCTTTGGTGCTGACTGACAGCTCACAGCTGACTTCTGACAGTAAACATTCAGGTATATACCTAAATTTTGACCATCAGAAGTGACAGCTGCTAAACACATGTTTTTGCAGATCATATGGTTCGGCGTAGGGAATACATAATTTGGTCTGGTAACTTTTCAAAGCTGTCAGCTGTCAGTCAGCACCAAAGAAGCCGTGGGGCTACTGTATATATATGTTATGAATGTATACATTTGTATATGAGTGTATCATGTGTTCTTTAGACAAAGCTCCAGCCGGTCATGTTTCCTATAACAAATTAGCTGTGTCTTCCTTTCCTTTTTACTATAGTTTTGCAAAACTGTATTATTGTCATGGCGGTAGCCAGGGGTGGTTTTGGGGGTTCAAACACCTCCTCCCTCCCGAAATTTTATGAATAAAATATACATGGCTTTATTTATGGTTCAAACAATATCAAAATTAAGGTACAAGTACAAATTAGGAGGTTGTGTTACCACAAAAAAACACCTTAGAATGCTTCTAGAGTTGTTTAATATTTATAATTTCGGCAGTTATGATGTTATGTTGAAAAAAAATCCACTTTAGATAGTTTTTAAAGGTGTTTAATATTTAGAATTTGTCCTAGCCTCTGGCAGATAGGGGGCTATATTGCCATAAAAAACACTTTAGATAGCTTTTAGAGGACGTGTTAAATATTTATAATTTTTCCTAGCTTACGGGAGTTAGGGGGTTACGTTGCCATAAAATAAACACTTCAGATAGCTTCTAGAACTGTTTAAAATTTTAAAAAAAATCTATCCTCCGATAATTGGGGGATGTGCCCCCACCCCTCCCCGTCCCCTTCCCGAAATTATTGGCTGGCTACAGCCTTGATCATTGTATTAATTTAGAATTCATTTATATAAAAACTTATGTTATTAGTACATTGTTGGTTCTCTCTTATTTTGCCATTAAATCAACTCATGTATTTTTAAGCGTTCTTTATACTTCGTAATTTGTCACTTTATAACATTATGAAAAACTTATACGTAACTCATAATATAAGATAACTAAATACTAATAATAACAATAAAAAAAGCACTCATAAAAAAATTGTTAGTTTTAAACTCATAATCCCCGAGTGAGAAAATGCTCTTTGGTTTATGTATATATAAACCTTTAATTTAAAATATATTAAAAATGTTAATTCCCCTATTGGAGTAATCAAAATCCTTATCACCCAGTAATAGCTATATGATATTTACTACTTAGGTTAAAGGACAAACTCGCCTAAACATATATATTCAAATACTTTCACTAGTATAAACGGGAATCGAACAAGAGTCCCTTCAACTTGTGAGCAACCACTCTTGTCTACTTACTTATAGTGACGTTCTTTTGATGAAAAAAGCACGCCGAGTTTTATTAATACACAATGGAAGAAAACAACCTTAAGAATGTATATTACTTTTTTTAACTTAAAATGAGATGGGCCATTAAAGTCCTACATTTTTATTAAAATTTCTAAAAAATAAAAATTAAAAGATAAATCTTAGATATAAAAATGCAGCTCAATTTTAATACAAGGGTCCCTTTAAAAAAAACATATTTTTCAGCGTCCAGCACTCTAATCCAAAAATCTGATTAACCCGAACAAAAGGGGAAGAAAAAACAAATTTAATTTTAAAACAAAATTTATTATAATATTACATACTAGCGAAAATAAACAATGTATAATTTCACTCTGTTTTGCTTTAAAAAAATGATGAAAATATCATATTCTAGGGTATTTACAACAATTATTTATTTGTCATGATCATAAAATCAGTAAGTCTGTTTTGTCGTAATGAAGTGAACCTGTTGGCTGACAATATTCCGCCACCGCCCCGTGAACATCGCATCAGCCGGTGTCGCGACTGCTTCAAGTTGTGTAGGGAGAGGTCGTTTACACTATAGGAAAGATTTTGGTCTTTGTCCAAATTAGTTCGGATTAACGAGAATCTACTGTATTGTTAATATCCATCACAAGTGTCAAGATGCAAATAACATAATTTGACGTGTGAATGCATGATAGTAGATCGAGTGTTTTTTATATCTTAAAATTGAACTGTATATAATCATATGTAGAATAGTGTGATCTCGACTAACACTTTTTATAGCTAATAAAACCAATAAGATAATAATAAAGTTTTTTTTTCCCCATGTCTAACACAACAACAAAAACTATGTATGAGGTCATCCATAAGCCAGGCAACACTTTTTTCTTCTTCTAGAGATGTCACAATACCTATTTTTCTCGATTTCGATTTTGCAGTTCAACCTCGATTTTTCTATTCTCGATCCCAATTCTTGAACATTTTATTTTTCATTATTTTTACAAGCATCCAACCTTATTTATAAAAAAAGTGGGTGTTCAACTTTATAACATAACAAAAAACTAAAAGGCTTTCATAGTAATAATAAAAAATTAAAAAAGAATTTTTTAAATTTTATCGAGTATTAAATCATATAATCAAAATAATAAAATAATTAGGATTTACATGATAGTATACATGTATTATTACCTACAAGTAAAGCCTAATTGAATCAAACATTTCAAATAAAAAGTATCATAAACAGTTGTTGAGAACACAAGTCTGTTCAATTCACCAAATAGGATCGTTAAATGAAAGTGCACTGTTATGAATTAATGACATTGGAAATAAAACTTAAGTACCATACTGGTAGCGAGTAAACAAACAAGATAATCATTATTGTAGACATCACTTAATTTTTAAATTGTAAGAAATAAAAGAGTAAGAATATATTAGCTAAGGCCTATAACATTTGTCGCAAATAAAATTGTTAATTTGTCAAATAAAAGAGAATAGCTTAGTAAAAACAGTCAAAAACTTTTTTTTAATATTTAATAATCATTATTGTTCTTGTATAGAGAATTTAACGTGCCTGATACCCTACTCCCCCCTCAATGCGGAACTTGGACTCGACCATTACAACACATGGTCGCTTGAAATTTTAATCTCACAATCTAATAGATATTTACTAACACTGAAAGTCTTCAAAAATGAAAATCAAACCAAAAATTCAAATAAACTCGGAATTGATACAACATTAAAACGGAAAGAAGAACACATTTCACAACCTACAAAAATTTAAAATCGTCTGCCATAATTGATTCAACACACGTTAGTTCGCCAGAAATTAGTGAAGAAGTTTTGGGAACGATATACCAATTATATCGAACTGTGCTCTAAATCTAGTTACTTAAACTAGATGTAACTTTTTTGTTCTATTTTTATTAACTGGGTCTGGTTTTTTCTATTTTTATCAAACTTGTCTTATTCAAATAGCTAAATAAAGCATTAAAAACGGAAAAGCAACGGAAAATATAATTATAGGAGAACGGCCATCCTAATTTAATCTACAGTAGCCCCATGGCTTCTTTGGTGCTAACTGACAGCTCACAGCTGACTTATGACAGTCAAAATTTAGGTATATAACTGAATTTTGACTGTCATAAGTGTCAGCTGCTAAACACATGTTTTTGCAGATCATTTGGTTCGGCGTAGGGATACATATACAGGTGTGATAGATCGTTTTTTTTATAATCGATTAATGTGTTCTGACAGTCTAACTTAACTTTTATTTTAAAAAAATGAGTGTGTCAAAGTTGTCAAGTTCTACATCTTGCTACTGTCATGTCAGGTCGTATTATATCCGAGAATATTTATTTTTCATGTATAACACCTCAAAATGTTAGGATCGTATTATATTCGGACCAATACGGTATATTTACAATTTGCCGGCATTTAAGTGAAATGTCAACTAAACTAATATGAGAAAAGATAATCGACTATTACCTATTCCGAATGTTGCCGGTTTGTTTAGTTGCCAGTCTTATTGAGAGCTAAGAATCGTAATATTAAGATTGACTCTCAATTCTTTCGAAAGCAGTAAGAATAGAAGGTGTCGAGGAATAGAGTTTGACAGCCTTTGACAGTTTTTCTTTACCATTTTTTTACACCCCCTCCCTCTTCCTTTATGTAACACCCAGTATACATTTAGCTTGAGCCCTTCCCTACTCCAATCTGTGTTACGTAGCTTTTCACATCATAAGAGAAGCTTTTGTGACGCTAAAAGAGGGATCCGGATTTAATATAATTCAAGAGACCGGAGCGCATTCGAAATATCGGGAAACCTTAAAGTAAAGGCTTAGCTCGTATTTTTAAACACCGAAACTATCTATAAGTCTGTTCATTAACGGTGAAAACATGAACAAAAATATTAATTCGTCAGCATTAGAATATAATTATTATAGCCCCCCCTATACATTCTCAACAGCGTCAAGCCGCGTACACACAGGCAAACGGAATGTCGTGACCAACAGCGGGCCGTTCGCCAAACCGTACGCCGGGCTTCACTGTGATTTTTTTTTTCGGACACTGATNNNGGGGGGGGGGGGCGCTTGGTTGCTAGATTCGCTATCTAGTACCATCCTAGTCCAATATGTATAAATAAGAAGGGGATGCCGTATATATTTATATTCATCTTGTCTTTAAGAAGAAACAAAGGGGGAAAAAGACGATGATGGGGAAACTAGGTTCTGTAATAGTAGATCAGTGTCTGGTTAACTAAACGGACACTTTCATCATTTTGCCATAATGCATTCTGATGATTATGATTTACTTCTGAATTTAATGGGACAGTAAAAAAAAACTATATTTATAAGTTGCCGACAAATCAGTGGCTATTTATTTTTACCAAGCGTCAAACAATCGGCTAAAATGTTGGGTTTTTTTCTAGGTTTCAAAATAACGCGCAACACTCTTTGATGGTTCGTCGAAATACTGACGTTGGGTGGATCGCAGAAATATTAACACGCTTTTGTTACAGTTTTTTGCTCGCTTCGGCATTCTGTTTGCCCGTGTTTACCCGGCTTTACGCAGTTTATGGGGGTGACCCCAAAGCTGATACCTATTAAAAAAATGACTCTCTGGAAGGAGTACGTTGGACAAGCTATAGCCCCGAAAGGAGTAGACGAATGACAAAAGTTTAAGATACATTGTTTTAGATTATTATTGTTATTATTAGCACCACGTCTTACTACCTGTTCGGGTTATACGCACGGTGATTGTGAGATGAAATGGAGGACCTACAGTTTAACGTGGGATCCGAACCACGGTGGAGGCCTGGCATTCCCCACATTCACAAGATGTCTTGTCAGAGGTGAAGGAAGGGTTTGGAAATCAGATAAATCCGTGCCGGGACCGAGGATTGAAACCCGGGCCCCTAGCACAGAAGTCTTAACACCTTATCCCTAGACCGCCAGGTCACCCATTGTTTTAGACTATATAGCTTCCAACTATATTAATTGAAATCATCTATCAAAAGTGAACACTTAACAATGGTGTATAGGAGTAAATTTTAAGCACCATAAGAAGTTATTCGATGGTAGATTGGCTACAGTTTACAGTCCAATTTTCATAAAAGGGGGCTTATCTGACAGCTAGCAAAGCTTTTAAATCTTTGTTAAAAGTATTCCCACACCAGGTACTCGTATCTGAAATTCGCACTTTTGATGGATATTATAAATATATCACGTTAATAATTTAGTAAATTGTTATCAATGTTTGTTCACCTCAAAAAAAATATGTTTGTATTTTATAAAAGGCAAGTTTTTTTTTATCGAAGCTTGATTTAATATGTTTTTGTTTAGCTCGTCTAGATTGTTCCTTACTTGATCGATTTGATTCATTTTAATTCTAACAACCAAATGTTAGAATTTATCAAAAAAATTTGTTAAGAAGTGATAGCCTATACAGGATGTCATTATTGGTATTTGACCTGCCGGGAGGTGATTCCTTATGAATATATATATATATATATATATATACACACATACACAAACACAGGCAATTTTTTTTCTGAAAGTGAATAAGGGAATTGAGACTTTCAAAGTTGCGTTTTAAAATGAATATATATGTAAAAATATTAAAAACAACTTGAGTTAAAACAACAAAACCCTAGTGTACAAACCTATAACCCGAACGGGTAGTAAGACGCGGTGCTAAAAAAACACACTACCAAACAACCCCGGATGTTTTGTTGAACTAAGATGTTAAACCTTTGAAAACTTGGTTGGTATTTTTCATCAGACTTCACTGATTAAATGGCAATGCATCGCATTGAATTTTGTAGCACTGACCTGTAATAATAATAATAATTAGCACCGCGTCTTACTACCTGTTCGGGTTGTACGCTTTAAGTACTAATTACTCTAATGGATTAGGAATTGGGGAGGTTTAATTAGAGGAAGTGAACCCGCATTTGCGTGGAGAGAGAGTGGAAAACCATTTATGGAAAACCACCCCCAGTTCACCCGACCGAGATTCGAACTTCGATCTGCCCGTCCTCAGCGGTCGAGCTCAACACGACAAGCGCGTTAGCCAACTACGCCACCGAGGCGGGTCACTGACCTGTAATTTATCTTTCATTACAAATTATTAATCAGCATGTCTAAATTAACAAAAAAAGGGTTGTCTTGTCGGAACTTTTGCAGGTTCACCGTTTACGAAAAAAACACATATTTAGTTTCATTCTCAGGTTGTTGGTGTATCGGAGAAAGGCAGCCAGTTGTGCAGTGTTGCAAGATGAAAAGAGTGTGGCAACCTCCGTTTTATCGGTGAAGGGGGATGAAAAATACTAATCCAAATTTTCAAAGGTTTAACATCTCAGTTCAACAAAACATTAACCAGAGATTTGTTGTTTCTCTCCTAGCAAATGCGGGTACATTTTCTCTAAACACAACCATACTCACCTCTAACACATCATAGTACATTTGCATATAGCCTGGACAGGTGGTAAGACGCGATGGCTAAAATAAATAAATCAAAAAGGGCTTTCAAACAACGGTTCAAAATCTCTGCGAATAAAGTGGTGCCATTTGTTATGCATTATACAAAGCACAATTAAAATAATTCAAGTACTGTATTCGTTAAGTTGAGAAATGTAATGAGACTTAAGGCCCTTGGTCCTGTAGAATGCAAGTAATTAACATATTTTGTTAGATGGTGGGCGGGAGGATGAAAGGCGTGGCGTGGCTTCACAACCGACCTAAGTATCCTTCCGCACCAACAAGAACAGATGGATCACGGAAAACGTAGATGGCGCTAGCTACCGGACAGTTCTTGCGGAAAAATCACAAGTTTTGAAATATCAGTTTTCTTGAAAACGAGGGAAATTTTTATGTTAATATTTTCAACACCCCTTCTAAGATAATGTTTATTAATAATGTTACTTTTTCTTGTTTTTTGTCATGAACCCGGCAGTTTTTTATTAAAAATGTCAAAATTATTGATATTTGATCACTTTTAAAATAATAGATGTGGTGTGTACATAAAAAGTATAACATAATCAACATGTTTCTATTCTTAAAGAAACCGTTACCAAAAAGAAAATTGCAAAACAATAAAGATTCTTGAAGATAACCATTTGTTCCCATGGCTCTGCATTTCCACACTTTTTTTTGCATCATGTTGTTCTTTGAAAGGTTTTTACTGTAAATACCACCAACCAGTGGCGTAACTATAAGGTGGCGTCGGTGGCAAAAAGCTGCAGGCCCATGACCTAGGCCTACCAGCCCAAAATTAATTTGGTAAGAGACGAAAGTGTTGTTTTTGTTTCTTAAAAATCTTATTATTCAATAAAAAAAATACTCATCACTTTATTATGCATAATTTCATGTTAAAAAAAAGTATGCGGAAATTATTAATTTCATAACGATCAAAACAAGAAGAAAGAGTTTTAAATATCAATGTTTGTTTAGCCGCCAAGTGTTTATTTTGTTTATATATTATTTATTAATATAGTCTTATTCAATTCAGATCAATTTATTTACATTATATTGTTAGTTTCCACTTTCCAGTAGCAATTTTATTAGACAAATGTAGAGCTGTATTACGAAATTTATAAAAGCATTCCAATAATAAATGATAATGTAATTTATTTTAAGCTGCAATTATACATACAATTATTTATGGGGAGGCTTTCTTTTATTGCAGAGGAGCCCACCTTTTTAAAGTTTTGTCACGGGCCCATTACTACCTGGTTACACCTCTGACATTGACCTATATTAATTTGAGACACGCCAATAATACCGGACTTGATAACGAGTACATAGAGAACAATTTTTCTTAGAAATATCGTGAAGGGGAGCCAACGCCACCCTACCACTTATGTTACTATACCTACACCAATTATTGTGAGGTTACAACATTGATTTTGTTGTTGCACCGAGTCCTACAACTACACTTCAAGTATATCCGCATGTAGCACTCTTCTACAGCTTTTACTACAAAAAAATTTATTTGAACAATAAATAAAATATTGATTCAATAGATCCATTAGTTTAATTTTCGACACAAAGTAAGCACAACAGTTTTGGAGTAATTATTTTTACAGGCATCCTGGAATTTTATGAGAACTCTTCTCGATCCATTTAAAAAATATATCATTAAAAGCGTCAATGCCTATGACAAGTATTCATGTACTGTTGAGATTAATATGTGTATAAAATCAAAATAAGGGATCACCTGAAGTGAAGCCATGTTTGATTTATTTTGCCCAAAAACTCATTTTTATAGTTAGAATTTGCAAAAATACAAGTTGAAAATAGCGTCCTCTTCTACCACACTTAAAGACAGGTCACCTGTCAGCAAGAAAGTATCAATCGTCAGGTCACACGGCTTAAAATACATTGGACTGTGTTGTTTTCTGGAATTAATTCTCAGATCTAAACCTATACTAATGTCTGCCCTTAACCTATAAGAAGCCTTTTTCATGTAAATAAGATGAGAAAGAAAACTAAAAAAACTAATTATCTCAAGGTAGAGTAAATCTTAATGCTCATTCTCAAATACCTTATTTTGTGATGTGAGCCTATAAAAAAGAGGCATGTTAGAGGAATGATGAATCCAGAACCCTTTTTCATCAAGCCTAGTCTAGTAAAGTAAATGCTTGAAATTTAGTTGAAAATCACCTAATTTCACATTTTCAAACATTTATTTTCTTTTAATAAAACTGATACAGTAGAGTTTTTAAAAATAAATAAAAGGGCTATGTTAGAATCTTTTGACTTTATTTTGGTGTGAACCATTTTTTTGAAACAACATATGATAGGATTAAATATTGCATTCGAGATGGACGTCTGCACAGCAATTTCTCGCTTACCGAGTTTACACTAGCCGGTGAGTCACATTAGCAGGTAGCTTGCGTCACACTACTAATCAAGTGTGAATTACTTGCTTAAAGCAGGGTTTACACTGTCTTATTTAGTTTGCACAAATATCCATGTCAATACCAATATCATGCAAATAAACACTTGCACTAAATTTTGAATACTGTGCAAACCTTTGGGACAGTCAGGTCCAATCGAGGAATGGTCTTAGGGGTACATTCTAACAAAATGTGTTTTTAAGCGTTTAAAAACATATTGATTTAAATTAAGTAATCTAAACATTATTTTTAATAAAGAAATAACATCTTAATATTTATTAAAAAAAAAAGCATGCATCAGTTTTATGGTGCTATGACATTTGATGGGTCACTTTGTTAGGCGAATTGCTTTGACATTTAATTATTATTATTAGCACCCCGTCTTACTACCCACTCGGGTTGTACGCTCTTATGCTAATGTGTAATGGTAGGGCGATTGTGAGATGAAATGGAGGACCTACAGTTTAACATGAGATCCGAAACACGGTGGACTGGCATTCCTCACATTCACAAGTTGTGATTAATACACATCTTGTCAGAGGTGAAGGAAGGGTTTGGCAATCAAATAAACCCGGCCTCCAGCACACAAGTCTGACACCTTACTCCTAAACAGCCAGGTCACCAACATTTAATTAAAAGCTTCCATAAATATTAAGAGAAAGGGAATGAGCATTCATGCACACATTGTTAAAGGGAGGTCACTACTTTTTCTTTCTTTATTATTTGAATTTTTATTTTGTCTGGCAAAACACTTGTGGCTTGTGAGGATGGAAGAAAAGCAAACTGGCAGAAAATGCAAGCAAATTAAAAAAAAAAAATTCTAATTTTGAGCACACTATTATGCCTTCTTCCACCAATCAAATATTTCTACGGCAAGCTACCTGTTGACCTTAAAACGTCCAAATTAGAGCCTTGTTTATGTTTCGTCTATCCGTGTTATAATTTTAATGTAAGAATGAACCCCTTATTGTCGATACTCTTAACGGTACTTTCCCATATGTAAACAGCACATCCACGTGCTAACCCAGGTTCTTGTAGAAATATAAGCTTAAAAGAAAATAATTTAAAAAGTAAAAAAAAACACTTTTTTTTTGTCAAAATTGATACCATTTTATTATATTTGGGTTTGGTGGTAAAATAATTAGTTAAAAATTAATATTAATACAGCCATCAAATATAAACTTTTTTCTTTTAAAATGGAATTGCAAATAATATTCAGATTGGTGTTTCTATTGCAGGATTTAACATAATTTTCTTCTCAATCTTAATTTTATTCTTAACATAATAATCTATTTCAAGGTCTTACTTTTACTGCCAACAAAATGTCACATAAATTATATTTAAAACACTTTTGTGATTTACTTTATTAATAAAAAAGATCACAACTTTTTTCAAGAAAGATATAACTTCAATGGCCAACTTCTTAAACATGTATGGAATCAAGTTAGCAATAGTAAAAACAAAGAAATTAATGAATTACTAAATCATGTTTTTTTAAACGAGATCCTATGATAAGAAAAAGAATATTTAAATAAATGTAAATCAAAATTTTAAACTATTTTTTAACCCAAAAATTGTTTTAATGTTTACTCATTACACCAGTTAAAATCTATTTAGGTGCAGAATCCATCCATTTTCAATCTAAATTTTAACTTCAATAGCTTTTGTACTTTGTATCTAAATCTTTAATCAAATAACAATCTATTAAGTTTACTATTCTCCTAACACAAGCAAAAGGTCCCGAGTTCCCACACTTTTAGCGAACTCCAAATCACTACCTTTACCTGTTTTGCACTGCCTAAAAGACCCCTCACAAATTAACTTAAAGGTGATTGAGCAACACTTTAAAGCACCACAATGAATGATCTTGCTCCCAGCAAGGCCCGTAGAACCAGTAGGACGAAAGTGATATTCTCCTGGCCAAACCATGTTTTGATTTGACTTAGACAAATTAAATTAATATAAATGCAAGGGAATAAGGGAGAAAGAAAAAGGGCTAAGGGTAGTAACAAGTTGTCCTTCATTGTCCTTACCACATCTGCTAAGGGGATAGGTTAAATTCCCCAGTAGTATCAAGGACTCTGAAGAGAAGTATGAAAGCAATGGGGTACGCGGATGACCTGATAGTATGGGCCAATGAGGAGAGAGAAGCCCAGGAGCAGTTGGATGCATGGAATGATGGGTTAGAGTGACATGAAATGAAGAGTAAGAGGGTGATTATGATGCGAAGAGAAGTGCATGACTGGTGATTACAAGAGAGAGAAGTGCACGACTGATGATTATGACAAGAGAAAGAAGTGCACGACTGGTGATTGATTATGACAAGAGACAGGTCCACGACTGGTGATTATGATAAGAAAGAGAAGTGCATGACTGGTGATTACGACAAGAGAGACAAGAGCACGACTGGTGATTACAACAAGAAAGAGAAGTGCACGGCTGATGATTATGACAAGAAAGAGAAGTGCACGGCTGATGATTATGACAAGAGAAAGAAGTGCACGGCTGATGATTATGACAAGAGAAAGAAGTGCACGACTGGTGATTGATTATGACAAGAGAGACAGGTGCACGACTGGTGATTATGATAAGAGAAGTGCATGACTGGTGATTACGACAAGAGAAACAAGAGCATGACTGGTAATTACGACAAGAGAGAGAAGTGCACCACTGGTAATTATGACAAGAGACAGGTGCACAACTGGTGATTACAACAAAAGAAGTGCACGTCTGGTGATTATGACAAGAGAAAGAAGTGCACGACTGGTGATTGATTATGACAAGAGAGACAGGCGCACGACAACTGGTGATTACGACGAGACAAATGCACGACTGGTGATTATGATACGAGAGACAGGTGTGTGGCTGGTGCGACAGTAGGGGGGATGGGGCGAAGTATTTGAAGATAGTGGAATGCTTTAAATACGTGGGGAGGTTGATCTACAACACATACTACATATCGATATTGCCATACATAGTGAAAATATACCAGGATTGAAGCAGAATTCAAGATTGTGAAATGGATGGTTAGGGAGTGACCAGTGTAGGACATAATAGAGCAGTTGCAACTAAAGTGGTATGACTATGCGAAAAAAATTGAGAAGATATCCAAGATGTTAGATATTTAAGTGGTGGTGGTGGGGGGGCAGAAGGCCAAAAGTAAGACCAAGGGACAGATGGCTGAAGGGAGTGCATAAGAGAGTGGATAGGTCTGGGTCATTGTGGAGGAAGATGGGTGGTGGGGTGAAAGGAGACATTGGAGAGGATTATGTTCCAAATAGAATTGGCCAGTGGCTGGAAACTGTTCATGATGATGATCATGATTATAATTTAGTCCAACATCTTTGCCATGATTGACAGGCCTGCCCTCAGCACATTAATAAAATAGCTTAGGAACTAAACACACATGATTTTAAACTTAAAAATTTGGAATGCAAATAGACATAAGATTAAACATTGACAACTAGATCATAGCATAAAAAAATAATACCAGTAATATATATTTATAACAAAGAAGTGCTTGATAAAAATAAACCGAATACATAATTTTGTGCTATTTTAAAAATAATACATTCAAGTCATGCAGATACATTCTCAGGAACACAATTTTTTTTAATATGGATTTATAATACTTCTAAAAGTAATAACACCAAACTATTTTTCAAAATTGCAACAAATAAAATTATATTTTCACTGCATTAGGACAGAGTATGCCATATTGGGTACTTATAATAATCCAAAAAGTTTGCTTTTATAACCAGAAAATTTAGATATAAAATAATAAGACTGAACGGCCCAAATAATTTAATTTGTAAAACAAAACTAACACACCAATATATTTCAAGTTATTCACATATGCTAACCATTTTGTGAAAAGCATTTTGAAAAGTTAGGATCTCTCAAATTAGACAGAGAACTCAAGATTTTTTCCAGTTAAAATTAGAACACGACTAACTCTATAGAATTTAAAAGGATAATTATTGCCAACTGTAAGCTACTGGTACATCTTTCGATAAGAGTTTTGGTTCCATTGAAACTTAGGGTTGTAAATGTAAAATACACAAAATATAAGTAAAAGAGATTAACTGTAAGCGCTCACACATGTCACGTATGATTTTTTTTAATGTAATCTGCAATTTTCTTGGTAATTGTGAAGGCCCTATAATTTATTCTAATTTTATTTTATCATCAGTTGTTACATTTTGAAATAATCAACATTGCTAAAATGAGTCGTGCCAATATTGGTCAAAATTTGCAAACATGATAGTTTGGTCCAAATAACATTTAATGATATAATCTGACTGTACAAGACCAGAGATGATGCAACTACATGAGAATAAATGATTAGCAAGTCCAGGATGAGATGGTTTCAAAATAAGGAGTAATATTCCATGAACACCAATAGGATAAGGCGTATAACCCTAATGTGTAGCAAGATGCTGTGTTAAAAAAAGTGATAGGAGAGGTCTGAGAAATTAGGAGTTGTAAAAAAAAAAGGAAGACAAAGATAAAAATAATGAAGAGCACTCATTCAACCACACTAGGTAAACTGATTGTTAAGATGATTAAGAAAAACTAAATGTTTTCAGTCCTTGTGTGTGAGGTTATATAATTATGAACTAAGCACATATACAAACAATATGCAGAGATGTTTGAAATTAAAGATTTAGTTTAGCGAATAACTTTTGGATAAAATCTTACTATTAAATATTTAAAAAAAATCCAATTTGTAATTTGAAGCCGAGATAGATAATTTGTTTGCTTCCATGTGTATCTCTCACAAATACCAGCGAAAAATGTAAAGCACACTAGATTTGTGAGCTGATACCTAACTAGGTGACAAGGTTCGGAAAATTCAACTTTAATTGGGAGGAAGGAGTGGGGTAAGCTCAGCCAATGAAAATATTATACGATAAAATCCACATGTGACTGGGTCGTTTAGATGAACTTAACAAAGCCCCGGCCAGTAATTTAACACTTAAACAAATGTATTAATGTTATACTGAATGGATTATAAGAAAGAATGTTAACATTTAGTGACTATTTCTTTATTTCTATTTTATATTATTTTCATTTACTTTTATGTCCATAACTTTTTAACATAATTTAAACTCGGGATTTGAGGATAGATTTGGGTATTCGGATTTTACCCAGCCCTAGTAATTTTTTTGTAATTTTGAGCTGTTTTGTAAATTGTAAATTAATGTTTACTTAAAAAACATTTGCAGTAATTTAAGTACATAATGTAATATTTACTCAATTCATCATTCAAGACTAAAATTTGTTCAATTATTTGGTATATAATAATATTTAAATGAAGAGGAAGAAAAAAAAAAAGCCACCAATAGGCTTAATTCAGTAGAACTTATAAAGGAGGATAGAAGGGCCAGCCCTACACACCAGAAAAATGTACGCCTCATAGTTTACATTTAAAACACAACATAACAGATTAGCGATTCAGGGTGAATCCTATGGTATGCAAGAGATTCGAAATCTTAAAAAAAAAATCTTAAATACAATTAGGAAAGCAGACTTGAAATCAGAATTTTATTCAACTTGCAAAATTGAATTATAGTTACTTTTGCGATTGGTAACAATAACAAAAACCAACAAAATTGTAGTAAAAAAAAATAAAGCAATTATATAGACTTGTCTAGTTGCAAGAGTAACAACATCATAAAATAAAATGGTTTGATACAATTAGTTTACTAAAAACAAAGTGTTATTTTTGATGCTTATGATTTAATAAACATTACCATTTGCCAGTGGTACCAAGCTTTAAGCAACCTTTTAAAATTAATTTAATTATTCTCATTTAAATAATTTGTACATTTTTAAAGATTTGAATTTAGAGTCGAGATTCTAAATAAAATTTAAGATTCGGATTCGAGAAATATAGGACTTGGCCCAGCTATAGTAACTAATATTGATTCCATCATTATTTTCTAATGTTACTTTTTCCTTAGTTTATATTTTAGGAATCCGAGAATACCTCATAAAGAAAATTTCTGAGAATGAAACTACCGAGTCTATTGAAGAGGTTACTATTAACGTTTGTTCAGTGGTAGCAGTGTAAAGTATGAATTGTGTTCCCATTTTAAATATGTAAGCGATATTGTTTTTGTTCTATTTATTCCTGCAATTTTTTCAAATTTGTAAATATAAATCAATAAAATTATGACACTAAAACAAAACACCAATAAAAAAAAAGTATCTCTTAACTAATCTTAGTAATCATATTTTATAATAGTGAACACTCTTGTTGGTCATATATTAATATTACACATTTACAACATAAGGAATAAAAAGTATATAATGTAATGTAAAAAATAATCTATATATATATTTATAATACATGGCTAAATATAAATTACATCATTTTGATATGTATCACAGTTTGATATCTTCTTTCTTGATTGTATAATATAAATCATTTAACAATACAACATCATACACTAATGTTCTTTAGAGCTTTCAACAATTATGACCTTTGCATGTTATTTTGTAACCACACGTAGTTTCAATTATAATAAATGAGCTCTCTTTTAGCTTATTAAAAATGTTGCATTAAGAAATCTATTAGCAAAAAAACTGTTTCTTAAAAAGTTTGGTGCATAGCCCATTGTCTTTGGACATTCTCTAGAGCACAGGTTCTTAAAACAATGGGTCACATCGCCTGGAAAAAATGTGTCATCCAACAGGATTACAAGAACACAATTTTAATAATAGTTTGTATAAGTCACCGAGATAAGTTAATGACTTCAATTGGTCGACAACAGCAGTTGTTAAAAAAATGTATTTGTGTCAAAATAAGCTAGCCATTTAGGTTGTGTTTTTTTTAATGATTATTACCATATTTCTTCGATTCTAAGATACTTTTTTCCCCCATTTAAATGTCGCTAAAATGGGTTGCATCTTAGAATAAAAGTTATTTTTCGACTAACATACTCTGGCTCAAAAGAAGATATATAATAGGATGATAAAGAAAACTTGGAAGAATCAGACTCTGAATGATTCATATAGAGCTATCAATGGCTGAAAGGAATTATAATGATAATGATTCAGAAGCAAGTGGTGCCTAACAAACCTACTCATAAAGAATGTACTAGTGATATTAGTAAATTGAATTATGTAATAAATCATTTCCTAGATATTTAGTATTAGCATTTTATTTTTATTTATTTTCTTGGAATCAAAGCTTTTCCCCTAGAGGTGGTAATAAATAACTAAGGTGTCTATTATAATTGATGGCATCTTATAATCAAAGAAAAAACGACTCAATAACCGAGACTAGAGTATTAAAAACAACTATTACTGCTTGGAGTCGCTAATAACTAATTTGTCTGAGGAAAAAAAAGTTGTGAATAGAAGATGTTTAAGAATCCAGGCTCTAGAGGAAACTTAAACGGACACAAAATAGCGGCGCAATGTTTTCCTAGAACTATTTTTTTAAAGAGGAGTTTGCTCTTCTACACCCTTTATTTTATAATTCTGACTCTAGCATCATTTAATTAGCAGATTATAGACTTCTTTTTATTGTTAGAATGAGGATTTTATAGAATTTATGTTTTACTAAGCTATTCTATCTATTTTTCCCACTAAGAAATATGAATAAATTTTTTTATTTTGATCTATATTTTAGATAATGAAGCTCTTCTATAATACTGTAACTTTAAATCCTATTAGAATAATGGAACTTTCGTATTAATTTGAAACTTGGAAAAAAAAAAATCACCGTAATAGAGCTTTTAAGAACTTTTGGAACACGTTGAAAGATGTAGTTGAGAATTCAAGAAAGAAACTAACTCATTGAAGCGACATGATTTTCAGAGAATGTCATAAAGAAATGCAGACTCTGGTGAAAGCATTGCGGTAATGTTTTCTTGGTGTGTTGAGGAGCTTTTTATATTTAATCTATCTCATCTTCTGCCTCATATTCAATGGGAGTCATGTCACGTGGCAGCTGGGAGTACCGCAGACCCAAGGTGATGGCACGCTCCTCTATAACATCCAGCGCCTTAACAAAAAAAGGTATTGTTATTACTATTATAGGTTTAAAGTTAAAGCAACACAAAGCGTTAATGAATATTAAAGCCTAAAACAAAGCAATTGATAAATTATTACAAGTTCAAATCGATCAAAATTATATCTTAATCCAACTAACATTAATAACATTTAGGTTTTTTATTAGTGTGATTTTAGGTATCAGTATTCTTTATCAAAAGTGACAGCTGAATTTCCTAAGACTTGAAGTATGCATATGTGAAAGGAGATCTAGTTATAAATATATAGAAAAAAGCAAAGGCGAGGTGCATGAAAACCTAAGGGGAGAAAATGAAATTGGTAAAGAACGATAGAACACTTAGATAGGAAACAGTAAAAAGATTAACACAAAGGACAAACGCAGGAAATGGACATTTCATGCAAATATATCTCTTTTTAAGAAAACCTTTTTGATAGCTTTATTATTTACCAATTTTCTTTTTATCTTATTTGTTTTTTTGTTTCCTATTTTGAGAAGTTGCCTTGTGCGTTTCCCACTCCCTCCTGACGAGTTTGGATATAATAAAGCCTAGGTCGGGGGAATGGGATAACGATCTATTTTCTTACAGAAGAAGCCATTACCTATATAGCCAAAGGCAGCAATGTAAAGAGTGAACCACATTGTTCTTTTCATTGTCAACACCATGTTGTGTTCGTTCAATTTCTTGTGTCTATTCATCTTTCCTGTACCATCTTACAAATATAATGTACCTCATAAAGTGAAATGAGGTTTTCCTTTAAGATAAATAAATTTAACGAAAGTGTACAGTTTGTTTTTATTTATCTATTTGAGGTATTTAACATGCACTTTCTCAACCGACTGATTATATCAGCATACAAGAATTTCTATGAATGAGAACGAAAGTGCCTACCAATTTTAACGGCAAAGGTATTTTTTACATACCTTTCAGAGTTATTTTACATGACACAATCAACATGAGACCGATGGCTTTGCTTTCCCTCTAAAAGAGGTTGTGCCAAGGATTTTCATCAGTCAAGAAAAATCCGCCGACCCCGCCTGGGTTTGAACCCAGAACATCAGGTCTTGAAGCAAGCACTTCATCTCAAGACCCCTGAGGTGACACAACTTATTTATTTTTTATTACACAAAAGTAAATATTGAGGGACTCCATTTGATATATCATATCTTAAAATTGAATAAAATTAAATAAACTCCAAATTTTCAGAAAAACATAATAATCAGAGTATTCATAATTTTCAAGTCAAGTACTTGCACACCCCTATTTTGAATGGAAAAATGGACTCAACAGTCTCCAACAAACCAATATTTGAAGCAAAGTTTTCAAAGTTTCACACATCCCTTTTGTTTACTGTAGTATATCAAATATGACTATATATTTTATATTATTTAAAAGTTTAACCAAATTATTTCATAGCATATAATTTATCTTACATAGTCAAGCTGTTCTTTGGTGTGTGCTGCCGAAAGACAAAAGCGGATTCGCCCTTTCATAAGAGGGGTGGCCGGAAAACCCACACCCACCGTGGCAATCTTCCTAGCTGACAGGGTGCGTACTACCGCCCTGAAATAACACATATAGATATTTCTTTTAGCAATACCATGATTACAGAGGCTCTAATACAAGGAGGGCGTTAAGAGGAGTTGTTCTATAGGTGTGTAAGAGACCTGCTATCGAGAAAATAAGTGCCCTCGAAGAGTAAGGAAGTGCTGTTTAGGGCATACCTTGTAACCATAGTCCCATATGCAGCAGAAACAGGGACAGTGAATGCAAAAGAAACAAGTAAAGCCCATGGGAATTAAGTTTGTGAGGGGCGTTTTAGCTACCATGAGGAAAATCTGGATTAAGAATAAAGCTATCTGGGAAAGAGAAGGGGTATATGGAGAATATTATATGGTAGAGGAAGCAAGAATGATGGAGATGGAGTATGTAGGAAAAAGACTGCAAGGAAGGCCGAGAAAGAGATATGGTAGGAGCAGATTATAGTGAAAGTTCAAGCGAGAGTAAAAGGAAGGCCGAGAAAGAGAGATGGTAGGAGCAGATAATAGTGAATGTTCAAGTGAGAGTACAAGGAAGGCCGAGAAAGAGAAGATGGTAGGAGCAGATAATAGTGAATGTTCAAGTGAGAGTACAAGAAAGAAATTGATTAAAAGAGGAAGAATGGTGAAAGGATAGACGCATTTTACTAAAGTGGCCAGGCCAAAGGCTGGAAACAGTAATGGATGTAAATATATACATGTATTTAACCCTTCCCCTTTCAGGCTATACGGCAATGTACTAATTATAATAATGTGTTGGGATTAGGAAAGTTTAGTTTAGAGGAAATTCACCAACAAATGCTTAGAAGGTGAGTGGACAACCATTTAGGAAAAACTACACCTCAGTGCATTCGACCAAGATCAAACTCCAATCTCCCCGTCTTCGGCAGTCTAGTATATTGCAAGAATAGCGCCTTAGACCAAGTGGCCACCGAAGCTAGCAATGACACGGTTAAGCCCAACCCAGCCCTAGTGCTGCAGTCTATACAGTGCAATCATAACTGAACAAGATTATATTCTTTAAATTGAAAAATCACACCCATACATAGGCATTGAATCCAGGACCTTTGGCTTAGTACGCCAATGATCTAACCAATGAGCTATCCAGGAATAGTCTCCGTAACCAGGGTCATTCTCTACTAATATTTTAAGGCAGAGTCTGTGATGGATAGGCTGAATTAGTATTCTAAAACAAATTCAAACCTTAAATTTTGAAAAATATTTTTTTATTCCATTTTTTTAAATTCTAAAAATTTGATCTTTTCTCGAATTCTCTAATATCCTTAATAATTAAAGTGTTAGAGGATTACATATCTAGATGTAATCCTATAGGATAAGTGCATACAGCTTACCCAATCTTGGAGAACATGTAAACAAGCATAGGCACAACTGGTGAGTGTTCATTTCCATACGTGATCACACCAATCTGTTTGAGGCGCCGTCGAAAATACCTCGTATTGCGAGCTAGTCTCTGGATCCGCCTTTCACCTGAGCACATCAACCATAACGTAGCCTTTGTAACACAACAGTGAAGTAAGTGTAATTAGATGGACTGCTAGTACAAACAAAAATAAAATTTACCAGATTGGTACTGATGAGACGCCTCCCAAATTGGAAATATTGGATAAGTATAGAGACCCTGATTTGTGGTAAATGAAACAATTGGATTTTGTTAAATAAAGTTTTATTGCGGTAAAAAGAAAAAATACCCATATAAAAGGTTAGATCCAGATTTGTGTTAAATAAAGTTATTGCATTTCATTAAATAAACTTGTATTTCAATATAAAAGGTTGAAAATAAATTTATCGAGATTGGGGATGGGGGGAGGTGCTGAAAATTATAACAAATCAACTTGAATATATAGTTCTAAGGAAAAAAAAAAGTTTAGTGTTTTTGACTATTGCTGGACTAGTATAAACGCAAGTATTTAAATAACATAAATTAAAAAAAGTTTTATATAATACTTTATTACTATTTAGTTACAGTTTTCATAATGAAGGCCTACTTATTACTAATTAGTTGATGTTTTAAAATTATAAATCATGAACACAATACAGACCTTATATTAGATGCATACATGGTAGACAATAAACTAACCTTTACCAAACTATGTTTACCAGAAAAAAATATATACACACACACATTTTTATCATCATACATAAATCAATCACCAAAGTACAAAGAAAGAATTATTTCCAAATTTCTAGGTCAGTCCATGTTGGTTTTACACAATCTATGCATCATTATTTATTTAACTTTATTAAATATATAAACACCATCGTTTGATATTGATTAATATTACTTTGAAAATGCTATAATGATCTTTAAATATGTTTTGATAGTAATTATATTATTTTAATGTGCTGAGTAAAATTTCATAAACACGTGTGTCTTGCGAAATTTCAGTGTCTAGTTATAGAAGGAACGACGGTGTTAGGTGTGCATATTAAAAATTACAGCTAAATTACAAACTTTAAATATTTGACTATTATAATTGCAAAACTAAACCAATATTTTACTTCTTCTGCATCAATGGTCTTTGGTGGAGGGAAATATTTTTTCATGGAGTGGAAACTTTGATTTTTTATAAAGAATATTAAGAAGAAAATCATAATAGTGCAGTTCACACTATTTTTTCCGACAATTTCAGACTAAGAGCAATGTTGTCTGCAACTAAGTAAAAATGTATATAGTTAGTGTATTGTTAATACACATTAAGATAAACACAACTGACCATTATTCACAAATAAAAGGCCAAGTAATCAATTTCGCAAAAAGAATAATTTTTAATTTTAGTTCATGTACAAGACAAATATTACATTAAGAAATGTTACAATAAACTTTAAAAATATGTTGATAATTTTAATATGCTAAGTAAAAGTGTCACGTCGTTGTACAATAACCCAGTGTCCCTAAATATACTACAATTAGTCAGCTTGCAATCTTGTACTCTTTAAATCTTTAACGATTTTTATTCTTTCCCCACTAAAATCCTGTCTGTGGACCACTTCGCACACCACGGTGGACAACTATTTGAGAACCAATGCTCTAGAGACTGTTTCCTCTCCCCATGCAACCTCCAGCTAGCTATTTCAACTGGCAGAGAATCCTGATTCACTCTCCACTCCTGTTTGTAGACTACCACGAAATCAAATATCAGTCAAGTAATTATGTGGTGTTCTTTTGTACAGACTGGTTGCAGCCATATAGAGTTTCAGAAGCTTCACATTTAATATAGTAGTAATGGTTTTACCTTCCGAAGAACCGTCTTCCCCCGAAATGATCCTCAAGGAGCTCAATATCTGTTGAGCAACAGGTGGTGACATGGCTGAAGCGTAGCAAGATGCATGGCTTGTCACACGCAGATAGTCTATAAGTTTCTGTAAGTAATACATCCAAATTATTGTGTGTTTTTTTTTCACATACATACGACATACATTCTATAATTCTTTAGGGAAAACATCTTTTCACTTTTTTGAGTTATTTGGTAAATGTATTTGAATCGAGATAGAGGAAAGGTGGATATAAAACATTTAAAATAGGGTGGGGGTGGGGGAGGTGTATATGATTTTTACAATGGAAAGAAGAACACAGTTCACAATTTCCATTGGTGCCACAGGACAGAGGTAATGGCTGCCTCCTTGAAGATATTTTGTGTAGTGGTGGAGGATTGCAGTATGGGGAAACCTGTTTTCAAGAGTGTGTTGAGTTTGTGGAGTCCAGGATGGTATATAGTGACCAAAGGGATGACAAATGTTTGTTCCCGTTGATGTTGTGGGCCCGCTATTTTGAGATCTGTCTATTTGACTTGACACCAGTGCTTTGGAGTAACCTCTGTTCATAAAAGCATGTTGCAGTTTTTTATTATATTGTAAAAGGTTATCGTGGTCAGAGAAAATTCTTTTGGCTCTAATGGCTAGGCTATGTGCTTGTAGGGTGACAGCTGTCATAATGAAGGTATCGTTGCTGGTTGGTTTCCTTGGTGTGCACAGTTGTTTTCAGGTGTCCCTGATGGAGTGTAATGTCTACATCCAGAAAAGTAATGTTGGATGTGAATATTTTCCATGTAAATCTTAGCGGTGAGAATTTGTTGAGGTCTGCCAGGAAAGACTAGAGTTGCTGAGTGGTGTTGGTCCAAATAATAAAGATGTCATTGATGTATCTGAACCAACAAAGGGGCTGTAGCGGTTGTCTGCCCAGGAACATACTTCCAGTTCATCCATATACAAGTTTGCATATGTGCGGTAAACCACAAGAACACGTGTATTACAGATTTTCCTCTTCCTCGCCTGCCCTGTGTCTTGTGCGGCGGACTTAGTTACTTTTTAAATAACTGGATTCTTTCTATATAATGATTGGTCAGGCCTGGTTATTTCGTTTATCATATAATTATATTGATTCTGAACCACCAATATGCAGTATTATAGATATAAAAAAATGTCCATTGAAAATTGGAAAATAATTTTTTAAAGTTTAAGATCATATTTGTCGTGGTGGCAACCTGGATCTGAAAATATCAACTTTGTAAGGGTGTGTGGAGCCAATTTTTTCCCCCCATTCAAAGCACACTCGAATCTATGAAATATTCCTAATCAAAGTGGTTTTTTTTTTGTCATTTGGTTAATTACTAGAAAACTATTCTATTATGCGCATTTATATAACTGTATGTCCTAAAATTACTGGAAAATATATTATTGCTTTTTTTTATTCCTTTCATTTTATTTTGATATATCAAATAGTTATCCCAACTTACCATTCAACTACTTCAGATCCCTTTTCATTTGAATAATGATTTGTAATTTTTATATCAGCTGTAAATGGCAACAATTTAAAATACATTGAGCATTTTAGTTTTCAATATTATTATCAGGGGAGCTTCATAAATGTCAAAGCCATAATTTGTTTCGAAACCCCCACCAGTTTTGAAGCTCCGCAAACCGTTAAAACTTCGACTTTGAACTTATTTTAAAATTGACAGATAAAATATTTATTCAATTAGTACTGTTCTAGTGTTTATGTAGAGTAAAAATTAATTTTCAAATGGAAAAAATTTGAAATTTAAGTGCAAATTGTAAAAATATGATTTTAGTGAATTAAATAATATAACTAAGAACAATATTTTTTTCAAGCTTAAAAAAACAAAAAAACATTAGTATTTCAATTCAGTTTTGAGAATATTTCATATAATAGATTAAGAGTTCACTTAGAATTGAAAAAGTGTAACGAGCACACCTCTAGCAATGTTAATTTGTTTCCAAGATGTTATTTTTCAGCATACAACTAGGACACTTTTTTGGGTTTTCACGATTTTCAATTACATACATGTTCATTATGTTTGACACTTATTCCGATCTTTTAAATTTTTTCAGATCTGTAGCTAAGTCTGAGAATGTCTTCAGGAACCATTTTATTATTGGTTATTCAATCAAAACTTAATACATGTTAGTGTAAACACATTAATAGGATTGTATACACCTTTGGATGGAAACAGTATCAAATACAGAAGTGCTAAGAAAAACAAATGAAGAAAAGAAACTTTGAAAAGATATAGAGCGAAGAGGAATTAACACAATAGGCCATAACCTGAGACATGATAGTTTGACGAAGATAATTATAGATGATTATGTGGAAGGAAGGAATTCTAGAGAAAGCAAGACTGGAGTACATGAATCAGATATCGAGCAATGTTGGCAGAAGGTACAAAGATGTGAAGAATCTATCCATGATAGGCAAAAGTGGAGAAACAAGAAACCAATCTCAAGATTGATGGCCTGATGATGTTAAACTTTTTTTTTAGAAAGCTTAAAGCTATAGTTTGCTTTTCAGCAATTTATGCCTTTAGGTGGGGGTCTGGAAACTAGCCTGCTGTATGAGTGGGGCCCCCAACTGTTGTTCGATACATATTTTTCCCGTTGAATAAAAATACCCCTCATACTTTACGACATAGACAACTGCTATAAAGATGACCCACCTTAGTTCCGGACAAGTATCCACCAGCCGATCCGAAGCTTTTCGTGAATGTTCCCATGAGGATATCAATGTCTTTAGGATCACAGCCGTAGTAATCCAATGCACCCCTCCCTTTGGGGCCGAGAGCTCCCACACTGTGGGCTTCATCAAGATACAAGTAGAGCTGTAAGAGTAACAACACATTTCTCAAAACACTCGAAGAATTGCGAGATTATTTGATGGCTTATTTCAAAACATGATTCATAGCGATAAATTCTAGAGATCTGCATGAGCTTGAATTTTTTCTTTATAGTCGAGTATTTCAAAAAGCTTCCAAGTTCAATTTGAGTATAAGCTATTCATAATTTTAAAATTTTGAGCGCATTTAATGTTTATCTTAAAAGTCACCACTCAAAAAATATATAAAATGTAAATACATCTTTAAAATCAGAGATAAAAAAAGAAGAAAACAACACATTTTCTTAGTGTAAGAATGAAACTCATTTGTATAAATAAACAATATTTTTGAAAATAAAGTTTAAAAAATGAAAATATTGGTTTTTAATTTATTGAGGTTATGTGGTATAGAGCACTAGGCTAAATCATGGTTTAAATTAGGAGGGATAGCCAGCACACTTACCTTGGTGATACTGGAGTAGAAATTGTTTAGATATAACACTAAAAAACACATAAACACATTGTACTTAACAATGTGTCTACTCAAATAAAAATATACTAGAAAAAATTAATAAAAATGGTTTTAACACTCTTCTCTTCAAGACATTAAAACTACACTAACAATAAAAAACTGACATTTTAATCGATGTAAATATTTCCCCAAAATAAGTCTTTGTAATTTTAATGACGCTGTAAGAAAATGTAGGAATCATAAGCAGTTAAAAATTTGAATTGTTTCATTTTTGGTTTATTAGTCCTAAATGTAATAAAATCACATATATGTTCACTTCTGTTCGAATTCCATTCCCTTATTAACAATCCTGCATGCACCTTATATGGGCTCCAACTATAGATTTATCTTTATAGAAAATATATTTCAATTCAATCTTTAGTGCTTGTAGAAGTTGATGTTCATACTTTGAAAAGAAAGATAAGATTGTTGAAATAATATTTTTAATGGATAAAATGAAATAGTAAATGCTTCTTTATTTAAATATCTGTTACAATGTAGATCAAAGAAGATTTTAGAAAGGTTAGCCAACATAATTCTATAAATAGTAACTAATTCTAGTTTAGTAAGAAAATTGGGGTATAGCTAAAATATATGTTTAGAGACAAAAACTAGGTACCTTGTATTTCTTCTTAATGGCTATCATTTCAGGGAGATGAACTATAGACCCTTCCATACTGAACACTCCTTCAGCCACTATAAATATCTTATCCCATGGCCTGTGTGTGCGAGGTTGGCCGTAAACTATAGCATCACGGGCCAGTTCTTCCAAAGCCTTCATGTCTGCATAAAACATATTTACTTTCTTATAACCATACAATATATATTTTTAAATACGAATTATGTACCATTTATATTTCAACATACAAATAATCGTTTGTAAATTGATATTATATAAAGATTTTACGCATTAATTATGGGCATACGGAGGATTTAATAGTGGTGAAAATTTATTTGTAAAGGAAAACTTTTTTTAACGTTCTACCCTCCTCTTAATGTTAGAAAATTGGATGCTCCTTGAAGCTCTTTATAATGGTCTTAGTTTGGCGAGTATTTGAAAATTGTACTATTTTAACAGTTATTTAAAAGAATATGCCCCAACATTTTTTGAAATTTATATATTCTTAGAGAATATTTGAAGTGGTCCTCTTTCAACAAATTTTTGACAATTCTGATGCATCTAAAGATTTTTTAAGTAGTACTTGCCAATAATTTTTTTTGAAACTTGAAATGCCCTAATTGCTATTTTGAGTATTTTTTGCCCGATATTACCTGCCTCTCCCCCCCCTAAGCTAATTTTTCAAATTGGATTAACTTGGAAGCTATTTGGAATGGTCCTTGTGTGGATTTTTTTAATTAGATGCCTATAAAAACTAATGAAAGTGGTCTTCCCCCCAACTATTTTTGAAAATTGAATGCTTTCAAGCCAATTGAAGTGGCCCTTGGTCAGATTTTTTTTATACATATCATATGTATTTAGAAGCTATTTGGAGTGGGCCCCTACCAATATCCCTTTGGGGAAAAATAAATTATTTTTGAGTGGATTAGGTACTGGTGGAACATTCTATTCTCTTCTAGTTACACATTTCTACTCTTTCAGTTCTGTTTTGTAAAATGACAAACACAATTAACAATACATTTCAGTGGATAGATATTCATGATATTTGCACATGCGTGCAAAAACATGTATATCCACACACTCACAAATATTGTTTAAAATTTCCCTGAAGGAAAATTAATAATGAACCCAACATGTTACATGTTAAGCATAATACACAGTACTTTTGTAGTGAGCCATTTATTAAAAAGTACAGTGATTTAAATGTTTTTATTATTTTTTAGGGAAAGTGAAAATTGTGGTGTAAACTATTTTCCGATGGTTTTATTTTCTCCGTACTTTTTTGGTTAGGTCTTCCAGACAACTTCAGACATACATTTTTAGTCATTCCTTCAAAGTTAATTTTATGTTGCATTTAAAATTTTGCAACCCCAATTATTTAATTAAAAAAATGTTTGATATGTTCACCTAAAAAGAGATGTTTCCAAATAAACTCGAGGTTAAAATTAGAAGGGATAGCCAACACACCTACCTTAGTGATACCGGAGTAGAAATTGTTTAGATAAAACACTAAAAAACACACAAACAAATTTTTGAGGACAAGCTTTCAATGACATAGACAGCTTCTTCGAGTCAAGAGAGTAGACTGATGCTCTTGGTTAAAATTGTTGGACTTGGTTGGAACAATAATGTAATTATTAATATTAATGTGTTTGCTTTCTCTATGTTTTTCACTTTCATGTACAATGTCAGTTGTACAAACTGCAGCATAAAGCCACTGCCGAGTCGCAGGTGGCTGTGGTATCAATGATAGCTCAATAAGTAGCCGATAGTTTCCACACGTCCATCACAGACTCTGCCTTCAACTATGGGTGAAGAATGACCCTGAACACTAGATGGTTCATGGATAGCCTAGTGATAAGAGCATTGGCACGCTAAGCCAAGAGTCCAGGGTTCGATTCCCGCGTTCAGGTGTCGTTTTTAACAAATTTACCAATATGAATCTGATGCGGCTATATCAATACTAAAAAAATTTTGATCTCCCAAGCTTCACTAGTCATGTAAAATTAATTGTACAAGTGTATGCTTTCCTACCTTAACAATCATTTCTACCCCAACATCACCAGATAGAGTGTTTTTCATAAGAAGCCCGTTATTTGAAAATTGGAAGCTCATGTTGCCACAAAGACAGGAAAAAACTAATAAGTATCACAAATGTATTAAAATTCTTTGCCTGTTTAATCAAGGGTGTAAAGATAACTTATACAATAATACCCAAGGAATTTCCCAAGGAATCTTATTGGAAGCTTTATATAACTTTTAATAAGAACTTAAAAATTAAGAAATTAAAATAATCATATTTATACAATGCCGAATTTTGGTGACTTTCAATCAACGTTGGCTTAAGGGGCTTAAGTGTTAAAAATTGATATAGCCTAGAGCTTCATACCAAATAGACTGGCAAACACCTAGTTAATTTTATATTTACTAAAAATTATATAATTTACCTTAACTATCCCAAGTAGGAATAGGCCCCTTGAATCATTAAAGATATTCAGAATTCAAGGATTTAAGAAAATATCAAATTTGAGGATAGAATTTTTTTTTCTCCAAAATTTTGAATTGGGATTTGTATTTAGAGCTCTAATACTTCCTACTAATTGCGCAACTACAACATAATTATAGTAAAACCTTGACACATAACTGAATGTATGAGTGTTATAATGAATGTATAATTATTTTTTTTTAGCATTTAGTTACAATTTCTATTTTATATTATTCTGTTAAATTCATATTTTTTCTTATGCTAAGCCTAATATTTTTTCCAACATTCTAATTCAAGATTCAAATAGAAAATGAAAATTTGGATTTGTAAAATAATGAAATCAATCCATCTCTAATTCCTAGGCAGTATTTGCCCGCCTCCCTCTCCCCAATTTGTTTGAGGTAGTTAACATGCACTTTATGAACTGATTGATTATATCAGCACATGAGAATTTCTATGAGTGAAAGCCAAATGAACTAACAATTTTGCTAGGAAGAGTATTTTCACATACCTTCCGAGTTATTTTACATAACACAGTCAAAATGGAACAAAAGGCTTTACTTTCCCTCCAAAACAAGTTGTGCTGAGGATTTTTATCGCTCAAGAAAAATCTGTTTGACCCGCATTCAGGATTATTAAAAAATAATTTCCGTATCCCCAACTTTTAAAGCAATTAAGAGCCGAGACAATAAAACGACAAACTCACTATTGTGTTCGAAGACCCGGACAGTGGCACCCGAGAGTCTCAGTCCCAAAATGAGAGATGCGTGATTCTTCTCGTCACTTAACACTAAACATTTGTTTGATACAAGGCTGGGTAGGTTGAGGGTATTGGTCGCAAAACCCATCCCGAACACAATAGCGTCCTCAACCCCTAGGAATCTCGCTATGCTCTTCTCTAGCTCCATCTGCAAGGGGTTGCAACCTATAATGAGAACACGGCACTTACTAGATGAATTGTATTTGTTAAATATATACATGTAATAACATTTGATTATATACTAATTTAGTCTTATGCTTGATAAACTATTACCACAAAGAGTAATTTACTGTGTACAGCAGAGCTGTGGAGCCAGTAAAAATGTTCAGACTCCAATTTTGACTTTAAAATAAAAACTTGTAATAAAAAAATATCATTTTTGGTTATATACTTTTTTTAAATTGTTTAGGACCTGTTTTTTGTAGTTTATATTGACAACTTTATTCAAATATACATTCACACTGTCAAAGAAGCTTCCCACAAAGTCAATTGTATCTGAGAATTTTACTGCAGTAAATTTTTAAAATAATATGTATGAAATTAAGTTTATTGAACAAAAACAATTTGTAATAAATAAAACGATAGAATATTAGGAAAATGGTAGAGCACAAATAAAATTAAAAACACTTCGATATTTCGATGTTATTATAGCATCTTCCTCAGGAAGTAGTAGTAATTAGACTAAACAGGATATTTCCTTCAGTGATACCAATTTGATTGGTAAGGATGAAAACTTCTCTGGTGGAGTTGAAATTCTTTGTATGTTTATCTATTACTCTATGGATGGTAGGTGGTACTGTTTTAGCCTCTTGGTTGAAATTAGCGAGTATTTAGGTTGGGTGATTTTCTAGAAACTTTCTGAGGAAGATGCTAAAATAGCATCAAAATATCGAAGTGTGTGTAAATAAAAATATGTGTTAGTTTTTTTACTTTTATTTGTGATCTACCATTTTCCTAATATTCTATTATTATATTTATTACAAACGGCAGTAAATTTGTTACTATTAATTAATATGCTTTAGCAATTTATGAAGAAGCCAAACAGTATAAAAATAGAGTCAGAGCGGAAGGCTTGGTGTACTGACTCACCAGCCCTGATGTACAGGCTAATATGGTGAGTTAAGTTCTAGACCAACACCGTGAGCCGAATACAGTCTTAAAAAGAATCACAGCAAACTTGTGAACATACCCATTTCCCTGACAGGGCTGCAGTAAGACAGGCCATATTTTTTAATAGCTTCGATCGCAGCTTCCGCACATGGACCTGTATTCTCGGCGAACCCCATATAGTTATAGGAGCCAAGATTCAGGCAACAGGTTTCAGTACCAGTATACCTGTCAATAATACATTACAATTTAGTATATAATGAAATTCCTTATCAATTAATAAGGTGATAGTTATCGATAAGGACAGACCGGGAAAAATTGTCAGATTAGTATAAATAGAAAGATTTTGTGTATCCAGGTAGAATGTTCTGTAAAAATGGAAGGATATACGATGACATTGAAAAATGGATGGATGCTTCTCGAAGATTAGTTGTTTGTATGTGGACTATTGCATATAAGGTGGTATTAAAAGAGGCAAAGATTATATTATATAAAAGTGTGTTAACACCAACATAGTTTTATAGGCGTGAAGCGTGGTTTGTCAGTAGTAACAAAAGATCAAGGTGAATGCGGATGGAATGAGATATCTAAGAAATGTGTGTGGGAAATCTTGTATGGACAGTCAAAAATGAAAGGGTGATGAAGGAGTGTGGTTCAAAAGGGAATCCAATAGGTCAGTGTGAAAGACGTGTCGTACGTTGGTTTGGTCATGTTGAAAGAATGAGAGTGGATTGAGCGACAAAGCAAATATATGAAGGTAGAATGGAACAAAAGGAAGGGGTCTCAGGGCATGTTAACCCGGCTAAATCTTGTACACAAATGTGTGAAAAAGAGATAAATCAAGAATTTTAAGACTATAAGATCATATGTCCAAGTGTATTTATGTTTAATCGAATGGAGTAAGCAAGGATAGGAAAGTGTGGAGAAAATTGGTAAAGATGGATTAAGTATTAGACCGGTTCTCACCAGCCCGCCGGCCAACATTTGAGTAGCACTGATCTAGTCCATAATTTTTTGGCCATATACTTTTTATTTTTGCAAAGAGTCTTACTACCCATTCAGGTTATATGCATAAATACTAATTACACTAATGTGTTAGGGATGGGGAAGGAAGTGTAACCACATTTTTGTGGAGAATAGAAAACCCTTTAGAAAAAAATCCCCTTCAGTACACCCACTCGGGATTCGAACCCCGATCTACCTGTTATCGGCAACCAGACTATTAAGTGAGTGACGCCTTAGACCAAGCAGCCACTGAAACGAGTTGATAGACTTGTTGAGAATATATGTGACTAAATAATAAACCTGCCATTAGATAACTTACTCAAATGTCCATCCATAGTCTTTGGTGATGCGGTCTTTGAGCACAACCTCTGCCCCAGGGACACTACATATGGGTTTGTTCCAACAGTCGCGCACTCGCCTGTACACGTAACGCATATAGAAGTTCTCAAACCTGTTGTACAAAGGAACATAGCCCTGCAATGGGCATAAGTTCTAAGTTAGCGGTGACTTCAACTTCAAAACGCACAAGGAGCCATAAGATCTAACACACATGGTCTTCTATTGATTATCTTATCAAATGACTTAAGACATATAGTTTTCATCAATTAAATTCTTTATAGAGATCTCCATTGGTTTGTGAAGATGCTTTGTTTGACTAAACAAGGGAAAGTAAAGAGATTGATAAAAGAAACAATTAGCTTTTTAAAAAAAACAAGTTTCATTCTTTTGAATGTTATATATTTGGAGCATAAGCTTAAACTCTTAAGAAGATGGGAAAAAAATACTACTACTATTAATAATAATAATATTAGCACCGCGTCTTACTAACCGTTCGGGTTATACGCTTTTAAGTACTAATTACTCTAATGGATTAGGAATTGGGAAGGTTGATAGGAATTGGGAAGGTTGAATTAGAGGAAGTGAACCCGCATTTGCGTGGAGGGAGAGTGAAAAACCATTTAGGAAAAACCACACTTAATTCATCCGACCGAGATTCAAACCTCGATCTCCCCGTCCTCAGCAGTCGAGCTCAATACGACAAGTGTGTTAGCCAACCAAGCAACCGAGGCGGGTGAAAAAAAATACTAGGCGCGCTGGAAGACTGGAGAAGACTTGAGAAGACTTGAGAAGACGAGGTGGAGAAACAGGGTGACAAATAAAGACTTTTTAATAAGAATGAGTGAAAAGAGAACCAATTTGGATGTGAGTCTTCCGTACAAAGCAAAATGGATCTCTTTAGGAGGAGCC